>OZ026617.1:28538358-28820858 GCA_964020975.1 Hermodice carunculata
TTAATGATATTTCCTGTTCTTGCTGTATCTTCCAAACTGTTTAATAAGGTAAATCTGTGAGCACTTGTAGCATTAGTTTGATGGGCCTTTGTGGAATGACAGCCAGGTTGCCAGTGTTGGTATGTACACTTGGAAGTGAAATATTTTAGGAATCATTATAGACGTCCCAAAGGGGTTATCCATATGTACACTAATCTTGGCACGTAGTGGTCACAGGTGTTCTGCTGCACATTATGGAGCAAAGGGATTTGTTGTGAGATCTTGGCAAACATTATGGGAAACAGTTGCACACTAATACCTGCATACAAATATGTATGAAGGTATTGGTTGCAGGCGTCTGTGTTTGCATATCTAGAAGGGAGAATTTGAGTGCATGGTTAGCATAGGTATGCTGTAGACTGTCTGCAACAAACTAACTTTTCTGAATATTGTATCAGCTTTATTTTGATGTTACGCAGATTTAACTTTTTTTTTTTTTTTTTGGATAAATTAATGTGGTTACATGAAGGACAGTTTGTTGAGCTCCTCTCAGAAGCATAGATTGTACCGTGGAAGATGTCAACGAGCTTGTGAACATTTGCACATAAGGGTTAATATAATGATTGTTATAAGGGTTAATGTAATGATACTTCCACATAGTCCCCTTCAGCTTTCTTTGATACTGCAAATCCAGCTTTCCTCAGATATGTTAATCTGTTAAAACTCTGTATAATTTTATAATACAGCATTTCATTTTAAAAAAAAAAAAAAAGAAAACTGAAAATGTAGGCGTATCAGTGACTTGCAAATATGCCCGGATGCAGGCATAGGGGCTTTATAATAATTGAACATAACAGTTACACTGTCTCAGCATGTGAGCAAAATAGAACTGAAACCTATTTTTAAATGTGCAGAAACAAAATGTACGTTGGATGGATGATGTATTTTGAATGCCATTTGTCTTAGAACCAACTAGACACAATATTGTTGATGCATAGGCTACAGTAGTTGGCAAAAGAATTAAAGTGTGCATGTCAACACACACTTTTCTGTTTTTCTGTTATTTCTCTAATCTCTCTACTCTCTCTCTCTCTCTCTCTCTCTCTCTACTCTCATCTCTCTCTCTCTCTCTCTCTCCTCTCTCCTCTCTCTCTCTCTCTCTCTCTCCTCTATCTCTCTTCTCTCTCTCTCTCTCTCTCTCTCTCTCTCTCCTCCTCTCTTCTCTCTCTCTCTCTCTCTCTATCTCTCTACCTCTCTCTCTTCCCTCTCTCTCTATCCTCTCTCTCTCTCTCTCTCTCTGAGCAATTTTTCTGACACTTTTCTCGGACACTACTATGCCACAGGAACTGCAAACTTGGCATAATTGTACCTCCATGCAAGGAGTTTGACTGTTTTATACAGATGAATGAAGATGTTAGAATTACGCAAATAGGGGGCATTTGAATTTTACATCTTTAATATCTTTAAAAGTATATTAGATAGTGATGTCATTCCAACTTCTATTAGGGGGTTATTGACCAGTGCGCATCTAATGAATTTAAAACAAAAGTTGTAGCAATTTAAATTATGCTAATTAGCACCATTTGAAATTCTAAAACTTGAATATCTTCAAAACTATTATAGATAGAGATGTCATTTTCAACTTCTACTAGGGAGTTGTTGACCATTGCGCGTGTACTGCATCTAAAACAAAAGTTGTAGCAATTTTAGTTATGCTAATTAGCAATATTTGAAATTTCAAGCTTAAATATCTTCAACACTATAATAGATAGAGATTTCATTCCAACTTCTACAAGGGGGTTTCTGACCATTTCGCACCTAATGAATTAAAAATAAAAGTTGTAGCAATTTAAAATATGCTAAATAGCACCATTAGAAATTTTAAATCTTGAAGAACTTCAAAGCTTTAATAGATGGAGATGCCATTCCAACTTCTACTCCTGTTATGGAATAGTTCTTCATTGCCATACCAGTATGCTTTGCTGCATAGCAAATCATCTTTCCTAGTTTGTATTTTTAGGCTGCAGTATTTAAATTTTGGCCAGAGAATTAGGGAAACACAATTGCAGTAAGCTTGTAAGTCTATCGACTGCACCTCATGTTCATGATGGTAGATTATAAGGCATGTTAACTGAAAAGTGGTTGTATGTGCACATAATATTGATGCAGGAGCCTTTGTAATATGTGGCCAATGCAAACTCTGAATGGAGCAGTCAACTTTCTACATGTCCATGCTGTGGTTTTTGTGGAGTCAAAAATCCCTCTACATTTTCAAAGTCCATTGAGGCTGCACACTGTCTTTTCTATTCATATTAATGCTGCTTGAGCAGACTTTTGGGCTTTTTGATCACAGTTTATTCGTTAATAGTCTGGCTCAATCTTTCCTCTACTCTTGATGTTAAATTTGAGCTGGTGCATAAAGAAACTGCATTGCGTCCAATCCTAGATGTTAGATTTAGCCTGAGGTTTTACCACAAGTAATAATGTATTTGCCGCCAAGCCAATCAATGCCTCATTGTGCTAAGAGAGCTAACCATCTGCCAATGTACCCCAGAATGCTCTCTGTGTATTCACGGAACTGTTGTAGTTGATGTTTTAGTTGAACACACAAGTCCCATACTGCACAGCCAGATAATTTAAGAGCCCATAAAATGTAAGCTAATTGTGCTGTGCTTCGGCTGTTTGTGCTGATTGCATGAAGCCGTTAACTCATTCTCGATGCAGAGTTGTTATTTAGGTCCTTGTCACCAGCTAGAGGAGATGGCAAGAACTTAGCTTGACAAGCCATTTAAAAACAGCTAACTTTGTTGGCCTTTGAATGAAAGTACTTTTTGTGAGAAATTTGAATGCACAAATAAGGCAAGTAAGTGTAAAATATACATGGAAAATCTGTCATGTCTGAAATGAGTTAAACAACCTAACTTTTGAAAACACAGGGGGGGAAGTACAGGCACTGCTGGTTGACTGTTGTGTCTCCCAGCAAGGATACACTGGACCTCCCATAGTTACACACTTTTTATATATTTGTACTGACCTCAGTCAATCTTGCCAATTATCAGAGTAGTTGATAAATTGTGTTTGACCACTGTATACCCCAAGCACTCAATTTCCGGAGTTGAACCCCAAAAGAATTCCCCAGGTTTTATTTGCCCAAGTTGACCCTGGGCTTGTTCTATGCAGCCAAAAAAAAAGGGGTGGGGTGGGGGATGATCATGTCTCATTTCAAATATTCCTTAGTAGACCTACTTTGTGAAAAATATTGGTCAATATTTAATTTATCCTTTGGGAAAATTTATGATCTTGCAGTATAAACTTTCAGCACATCCACTGGTGGAGGTCAGAATAAACCATACATGCATATATATATGTGGCATTGTCTGTATTCTGTGATTAACAACTCCAGTGGGATTATATCAACATTGACAGAGCAGTACAGGATCCATCAGTGTCTCATTATTGTCGTCAGTACTCCTGGTGTACTAGCAGCTGCAAAGTGGCTTCAATCTGTACGAGGCCCTCATACAATCATTGACTGTGTAATGAGCATGTAATTGCCACATATAAAGTCGATAGAGAGAGAAACTGCCTAATTATGTATGTATATAAATATATATATATATATATATATATATATATATATATATATATATATATATATATATATATATATATATATAGGTGGATATTCTACATGTAAAGGTATAATCCATATGGCCATACAGCTGGATCTGCACTGCAGTAGATGTGGAAGCATATGCCTCCCTATCTTCTATTAGTGAACATCCCTCTCATCAAGATCTGTTCCACAGATTTATATTATAATGGAGAAGGGGTGATCAGATTAGGGCCATGCAGATTTATAATTGGGAGGGCCATACAGATTTCTAAAGGGGGGGGGGTGATCAGGGCCATACAGGTTTAAATTTCTAATGGTGGGGGGGGTAATCAGGGCCATACAGATTTATAATGGGGGAGGGGGTGATGTGGGCCATGCAGATTTTATGCATTAAATGATGAATGTTTGGAAGAGACTGAGCCATAGATATAGGATATGTAGGGATGAATCAGAAAATGTAAAACCAGACCTTGAATGTGTAAGGGGGCAGAAGTCGGTCTTTCCCACCCCTGCAGTTCCTGAGGTAGGTTGCCTTAGTTCAGTAGTCTTGATTTATGTTTTTGCAAGAGTCACTTTCATCTTAGTAGGGCGTGCACATAAACTTAAAAGGAATTAAAAAAAAAAAAAATATGGATGAGAAGAGTTCCTTGCAAAATTGTCCAAAAAATAAATGAGAGAGTTCTAGACTGATCATGTTGCTAAAGTGAGTTGAACAATTTGCTCATGCAAAGTGTGTTAGGGGAAGGTCCCTCTGGCCAGACCATGGAAAAGGCAGGTCTAAAAACACAACTTTGGCCTTTTAATTAAATTGGGTGGTGTCTCAAAAGAGGAACCCCAAGTGGCTGGAGACAAAAACACTGACGAGCCCAGTCCATGCAGTTCGATGCTGTTTGTGTAGCTTCAATACAAAAAAGAAAAACCTGATTAGCCAAAAGTGACCTATAACAAAATATCTGCAGCTGCCGACCACAATTTCTGCCAGCATTTTGGCCAATTAGAAATTTGAACCCAGTGTGCTGTATATACATGCAATTAACTCATTCCATCCCAAAAGAAGACCAAGTCTAAAGCTTTCCTTGGCGCATTGTGCCCAGAAGGTGCCAAGGAAAGCTGTTGACCATGGGCGTATTATTTGGAATGATCTTCCATGCAAGTTTCATCCAAAATTTTGAAAAATAATCCATAAATAAGGAAATTATAATTAGCAGACGACATTTAGATATTGGCGGGAAAAAGCGTCAATAGGGTGGAATGAGTTAATTAAACACAGACCAAAATTAGACATTTTATTTTAAAGGGAATGGAGCTACCATCATGGAATGATGAAACTTGACATTAAGGCTTCAAATAGTTGTCAAACCACCAAATTTGCCTTGATCATGTTAGGGCATGTCATGGATTAAATCTCCAAAGAGATCAGCAGTTTTACTTGTCCACACAACTATTAACTAATTTCCTGGACAAAAGAGCTCTAATTGTGAAGTGTACTTTAAATGTAAATTGTGTTTACCCTCAAAGCCTGCCTGTTAGATGCATGTCTTAGTGTGAAATTCACATTTGTCAACACCAGCCAACTCAGGCTTAACATCAAGCCCTGAATGGTGCACACGACTTTAAGATTAGAGGACCACAGATCAACTGCCGGCAGCACCAAGTCCCAGACTGCCAGTTTATGACAGCTGGGCAAGGATGGACTCTGAGATCTAATCAGTGTACTGTTGTCCCATAAACTCTGTAAATTTAAAGTCCCTCGCAGGGATCAGGAACTGGTGGTGCAAATCGTCCATGTGACCTGCAGGATCAATGACCACTTACAATGCAACCCCAAGTAGCTCTGGCATAGGTGTAAATTATAGCCAACCAAAAAGGGAAGGAGATGAAGGTTTATAGTTCAGATGGGCCCCCAGTGAGGCAGTTTGTTCATATAAAGCTATAATAAATACCCTTGATACTGTTGTGCAGGTTACCAGGTTTTACCTTGTGACCCCGGAATCAAAATAATATCCCAAGTGATCAGGAATATTGGGGAAAGCGGAATATCCAAAATATAATATATGGCAGAAGGTAGTGCACGGTAAAGCAGTATTAACATATTCTGTCCCTGGATAGAACCGAGAAGTCAATCATCAAAAAGTAAAATAATGGCTTTGAAACTCAACCTGTTTACGAAGTATAGGACAGAAACCAAGAGGGACCAGTTAACTCTTTCAGTCCGCGACACCCATCAGAATGTGTTAACTCATTGAGTCCTCCCATACCTATAGGGATGTTAACTCTTTTAGTGCTCCACATCTATAGGGATGTGTTTACTTTTTCAGATATCCCACACCCATAGGGATGAGTTAACTCTTTCAGTGCTCCCACACCCATAGGGATGTGTTAACTCTTTCAGTGATCCCACACCCATGGGGATGTGATAACTCTTTCAGTGATCCCACACCCATAGGGATGTGTTAACTCTTTCAGTGCTCCCACACCCATGGGGATGTGTTAACTCTTTCAGTGCTCCCACACCCATGGGGATGTGTTAACTCTTTCAGTGATCCCACACCCATAGGGATGTGTTAACTCTTTCAGTGCTCCCACACCCATAGGGATTTGATAACTCTTTCACTCCTACTAGAGCTATGGTGATACGTTTACTCTGTCTGTGACCCAACAAAAAAAAAAAGTCATGTTCATCTAAAATATGAACACTCCGGATTCATATTCCTCATCCAAGAACCTTACGTTTGAGCATCAGCGTGCCTATGGCTCCAGAGAAGATTGAAATGGTGTTGTCAGCATTCCAGAATGTTGTTGATCACCAGCCCAGAATGTTGTTGATCACCAGCCAGAATGCTGTTGATCAACAGGCAATAATGCTGTTGGTCAACACTTTTCCTTGGCACCCGTTATGCCTGCTATGGAAACCTGATGATTCAGTCAGACTCCCAACTTAATACTGAGACCGTTAATTGAGTTTCTTGGTTATTTTGATCTATTTAATGGAGATCTTGGGCGTTATTATGTGTGATAATTAACCTTTGTACATCATGTACATATATAGATACAATAACTCATTAACAAATTAATGTTTTGTACAGAAACTTCAACAAACTTATCCACATGTAATAAAAATATTGACAGTATTTGCATGACCTATTAATGTGGCCTTACTCTGTAACAGTGTGTGCAGGAATTGAAGAATTAATTATCCTGGGATAACCTTGGAAAACAAAGGCATGATTATGCTTCCATGGAACATTAGTACAGGCAGCTTGATGACAAATTGTTTGCTGAGTTTGGTTATTGTAGATTTTTTTGACCTGCATTGATCTTGTCTCATGTTTTAAGACCACATGTACAGCCCTCAACTTCCAGTCTTGAATCCGGAGTGTAATAGCAGATTTAACTCCAAAATACGCATCCAGCAACAAGACCCAGGTTGATATTGCAGCAATACAAGTAAAAAGTGTGGAGATAATAGTCATGAAAGGGTTAAAGTGTTGATGCCAGAGGTAGTTAAGTCGTTATTCTGTCTGCCAAAGTAATTGCTTAAGATAACTCAAAATAGTCCAGGCATGTTTGGTGGGAAGTATGGCTGTTGGCATGCATCTGTGATCTAACCAGAGCAATGGACTTAAACTTATCAGGGGAAAAGAAAAAATAATCACTGAAGGGCAGAGGCGCAGGGATGATAAATGTCTGGAAGGAGAAAGTACGACTTGGACAAAGTGAGCCATGAAGAGTGTCTAAGTGTATTGATTGTATTAATATGGAGTGTGGGGAGAGGAGGCAGGACTGCCTGGCCCAGCTCTGTGTGCTAGCATTGAGGTCGATACTCATCTTTATACAACAACGGGACATAGGTTGACTGTGTTCTGGATTTTAAAAATCACACTATACTTTTTTTGTTGAAAGACAATTTACAGTGCATAGTGTCTGTAGAAGCACTGTACACATATTTAGAATAGTAATAATCTTTGCAGACTTTCAAACATGTACAAAGTAGATTCATGTATAACTAGCTGATGTGAAACTCGAGGTGAATAATTTTCCAGACATGCCTTTTCAATCCAAGTACATAAAGCCTAACTGTACTCTGCCATGTAGCTTAAATTTTGTAAATTCCTTATTGGACAGTATTCACCTAAAATAGTTTTGGTTCAGCTGACTCGTCAGTCAGCTGAGCTTATAGGATGATCCATGGTCCATACGTCCACAATTCTCATTTTCGACTTTCAGCCAGATTCAGTCTGTCTCTACCAAGTTTGTTCAAATGACCACGTTTCAGTGATTTTTGGATTTTTATATGTATCTTTTTGTTCTTTTTGGAGGGGGGGGGGCAAATCTTAAAAAGTCATCTGTGATGCAGCTTACCCAATTGCTTTGATGTCACATTGGAACACTCCTAGAGACTCCTAGTTCTTAAGTGTTTTCACCAGGAGGCAATGCAATTGTATTCTATTTTTTATGATCTTTTGTGTGTTTGCCATTTTTGACTTTTTCTCCAGAACATTCACTCAGATTAAGCTGAAACTGGGTGGATATGTTCTTTGTGGTAGGGTCAAACAAAGCTACGCACTAGATGGCACTGCTTTGAATTTCTGATTTTTAACAAGTTTTTCAATTCAGGTAGTTATTGGTAAATGTTCCTTTCCTATTGATTACTATATAAGTCAATGGCATTCTAATACTAATTCACATTTTGGACTGCTCCGAAACTGTCCGCCAGATTGACTTCAAACTTGGGGTAATGTACCTTGGGTGGGTCTCTCCCAGGTTTGTTCAAATTGTCATGCTCCAGTGATTTTGGGATTTTTTATGAATTTTTTTTTTTTTTTGGCAAATCTTAAAAAAGTCGATCTTCTCCAAAACTGCTCACCCTATTGCTTTGATATCATACAGGGACACTCCTAGAGACTCCTAGTTCTTCATTTGTTCACCAGGAAGCACTGCAATTTAATTATATTTCTCATGATTTTTTTTTTTTTGTCAATTTTCGACTTCTTCAGGATTGTCACTCAGATTAAGCTGAAACTGGGTGGACATATTCCTTGTGCACAAGGGTCAAACAAAGCTGTACACTAGGCACTGCAGTGGATTCCTGATTTTTAACATTTTTTAAAAATTTGGGTACTTATCGTTAAATACAGCTTTCCTATCGATTACTATATAAGTCAACATGGTCAATGGCATTCTGATGCTAATTATGTCTGGGTGGTAGTTGTATTAGCCAATCATATTGCATTGATTGACAATACACCTGTTGCCTGGTTACTCTACAACTACTGTCCAGGAGATTGTACCTGATGACCCATGATTGATGATGGCACAAAACAGTATTGGATGGAGTTTCGAAACAAGCTCCAACTGGCACACAGACAAATTTGCTTGCAAATCTATCCATTTTAGTTCACATTTTGGACTTCTCCGAAGAAAGGTTCAGTCAGATTGGCTTGAAAATTGGTGGCAATATACCTTGAGTGGGTCTCTACCAAGTTTGTTCAAATGGTCATGCTGCATTGAACTTTGGCTTTAATAATTAATGTTTTTTTTTGGGGGGGGGAGGGGAATCTTTTAAAAGTTTTAATGGGAAAGTTTGACATGGGAATTTCTTGTAATGGTTATAAACTAGATAATTTTGGCCAGATTTATGCCAAACATGGGAGGGATGAACCTATGATAAGCATCTACCTATTTTGTGCAAGTGGTCATGCTCCAATGATTTTTGCATTTTTTATGAATTTTTTGTTATTTTTCTTTTTTGGGCAAATCTTAGAAATCTTCTGCCAAACAGGATGGCCAATTACTTCAAAATTGCATAAAGACACTTCTGGGGGACCCCGAGATGTTAATTTGTTCAAGAGGTGGTGCTGCATTTTTTTATGTTTTTTGGTTTGTTTTTGCTATTTTCTGAGGTCACAGTGCAACATACATGTACACCAATTTTTCTTTTCACTATAACTTGAGAACTACTTGAACTTCGACCTTGATGTTGCACATGCTAGTGTTCTTCCATAAAGGTCAGACTTACTCCGTACATGGGTGACCTTGATCCTATCCCAAGTTCACAGAGCCACAAGTGTGATGAATCTGTAGGTCAGCTGAGCATGTTTTGGAATCTAGGAATGTTTACAGCTGTCCTGATCATTAAACTTCTGTTGGTTAAACTGTGTTATCCACATCAGGATACCAGCATTCAGTGTCAGTCTGTCTAGAATTTTATTTAAATGAAATTTTGATGAGTTAATGTAAATATCATTTGACCGAATTATTCTGTGAATTCAACATGCAGTGAAATAACTTGTTTGTCAGGTTTTTTGACAGTCAAAATTGATGGCAAACTATATATTTTTGGTGTATGTACTAGCTAGCATTGATGATGTCTTCACTTATATTCTGAAACATCCACTCCTTGAACACACCAAGTTGTTATGTTAACCCTTTGTTCACAGAGCGAGAGACATTGCTGTGTGTTTCATTGAGCTATTAGCTTTTGACAAATGCTATCACCTGGGCAAAGAAAGGGTCAATATGTGAAATTTCTTAATATATTCTCTGTTTGAAAAAGGTTTTTACATTTTGGACAGCAAAATTCAGAAGTTCATTAATCCAGTCCCTCAGACTATACTGCTGATCTGCAGGCAGCTGGGAAAGGTGTCAAAAACAACAGGCTAAACTCAGTCAAACCAGAGGCTGCTGGCTTTACTTTGTCACACTGGCCTTATGAAAAGCCTTGTGTTGTTGATTGTCATGTTCATGTCTAATTGGACATATAGCAACCTTAGTTACGGAAACAAGTGACTGAATAAGCAAAATGCCTGGCAACCAATTCATTATGAAGCGTTTCATGAAGACTGATGGGCTTATATGGTTTTGGCTTGTTTGATTTGTCAACAGTAATTTTTTTTTCTTAATTTTCTGGTTTCCTGGATACAAGGTAAAAACTAGAAAAGATGATTTGCTGCATATCAAATCAGTGTGTGTGTCTTCAAAGCTTATTGTTATGGCAATGCACAACTATTCCATAACATAGGGGTAGAAGTTGGAATGGCATCTCTATCTATTATAGCTTTGAAGTTGTTCAAGATTTAAAATTTCTTATAGTGCTACTTAGCATAATACAAATTGCTGCAACTTTTGTTTTTAATTCATTAGGTGCGCAATGGTCAACACCCCCCGAATAAAAGTTGGAATGACATCTCTATCCATTATAGTTTTGAAGATATTCAAGATTGAAAATTTCGGATACTGCTAATTAGCGTAATTTAAATTTCTACAACTTTTGTTTTAGATTCATTACATGCGCAATGGTCAACACCCCCCTAATTGAAGTTGAAATGACGTTTCTATCTATAATAGATATTCAAGTTTTAAAGTTTCAAATGCCTCTAATTAGCATAAATTAAATTGCTACAACTTTTGTTTTAGATTCATTACATGCATAATGGTCAATAACCCCCTAGTAGTTGAAACAACATCTTTATCTGTAATAGTTTTGAAGATATTCAAGATATAAAATTTCAAATGCTGCTAATTAGCATAATTTAAAACTTTTGTTTTAAATTCATTAGATGCGCACTGGTCAATAACCCCCTAGTAGAAGTTGAATGACATCTCTATCAATTTTACTTTTAAGGATATTCAAGATTTAAAATTTCAAATGCCCCTAATTTGCATAATTTTAAACACCTTCATTCCTCTGAAAAAAAGACCCAACTTCTAGTATGGAGATACAATCATGCCAAGTTTGAAGTTTGTATGTACATGTATAATAGTGTCGGACAAATGGGCTTGTAAAGAAGGAAGAAAGAAAGAGAATTTCAGCAAAAACAGAAAAAGTGTGTTTTGACGCACACACTTTAACATGTATGTTCACTGGGATCTTGCTATTAAAGAGGGAAAGTGTATCTATTAAAGGTCGTGTGTGCTGTCAATTGAAATAAAGTCTAGAAAATTATTATATTGCTCGAGTCTACAGTCATTAAACGTTTCTACCATAACTGAGATTGTACAAGCAGATGACCATGCAAATTCCACAAACGTAAACATTTTACTAACCCCCCCCCCCAATACAACCGGAAAGGCTACAATATGACATGAATAAATGAACTCATTTCAATACGGGCGTTCCGAGTTAGGGATATTTTTTAACACCAGGCTTCGCATGGTAGATTTTTTCCCTCCGCGCATGCCCGACATGCCTGGTAACGCAATTCCGCGGTCAAGCTTTCCCGGGGTAATAGTAGGCCGTGACCAACACAGCGTGACAGCAAAACCCATAAGAGAATCGACATGCAACAATGATCGTTCTGGGATTGCCCCATTCAGGACGGTGGCCACTAGGCTCTACAAAATCCGTCCTGGCTAACTTTGTCATATCGACAGACAGCCAAAAAAATCACAGAACAGAACAGAACAGAACAGTGATCGTTCAGTTTCAGTGAACATGGCGGGAAATACGGACGACGGAACGGCGATTAACGTGATTGAACAGACGGAAAGTGAACTACACGACAAATTCTCAAAGATGAAAGTGGTTGACCTTAAGAAGTTTCTAAAAATTGCCTACCTAATAAGCAAATGTGACTGGACACCCAAGAATGTTCAGAAGTGCCGCGAATCCAGGGGCTACCAACTTGCGGAACAGGGGCGCATCCATGGGGTTAAGTTACACGTGCTGTCGAACTTTGTTCCATGCAAACTTTTGTATGTGAAGGCCCTTTGTACAAGACCAACCTCGCAAGGCGAGGCACTGAACCAGGTCTGGGGAATAGTCACGGAAGAAGGGGTCACCCATACTGGCTTTAATAATAATTATTCGATATTTATTTAATGTTTAATGTCGCCAATCTTAAACAAATAATAACAGCTGATCTGAAAATGCTTGAAGGCCTACAGTGTGCCAGTGATCAGGTAACAAAGTTTGCAGACAGGGTATTGCGAATTTAAGTCGGGTGCTTTACTGTTAATTTCTGATTGCACCCGTCAAGCGCTAATCTGGTTAGTGGTCAGCCAAGCGCGAGGATCTTCAAAGCACTGGCAGAAGTGCGCCCTAGGCTAATCCCTCAGAACTCACCGAGTCAATCAAGGGTGACTTAATGCATGGTTAGTTGTGCCACAATGCAGGCCCCAATTTGTATAGGTTTTGTCTCAGGTTTTGTGTCAATATTTTTCATAGTGACCGTGTTTTCTGCTATCTTTGGTACATCCTGGTATCTTACAGTTGTACACTGGCATGCTTTCTTGCAATTACACTTGTAGATTATTGAAATAACCGGCGTTAAAAAAATGACACCAACTTTCCCGTGTTAACTCAATGGGGAAAAATGGCGAGACTTGAAAGTGTCCCCCGAGACTTGGAGAAACGTCCGTGACTTCGCGGGAACATAGTAGTCAGTGCCACCGGTGGCAAAAATTGTCCCTATCTCGGAACTAAGCTATTGCACGGACTGTAATGCTATTTTTTTAACAAAGTTTATTATTCTGTGATAACTGGAAGAAAGTCTTGGAATATCAGGGCCAGAATTTTGGCGAGAATCTGAGAATCCATTCTCGTAAAGATTCGCCTAAACTTGTTTTTCTTTAAAAAGAAAACTAATTGACAAAAATCCAAACAGATTCTCGCAAAATTTTGCAGAATTCTGGCCTTGAATATAACCCAGCTGTGTTTCTCAATGGTTGATAAGTATGTTAAAACTTAAACTACTTGGTTATAGCATGATGACACCATTGTGTGCAATATAAACTGGAAACTACAACACATTTATACCGTTGCCGAAACTTGTGTCTGCTAGCCCCAGTAACAAGCAATCAGGTCACAGGCCAGTGTCAACAAATCAAAATTCAGTGAACAAAATGTTAACTGCTGCTGAGGGAGTTTGGTCAGCTGATATATCACACTTCATTATTTGGATAATTCAGCATTTAAAATACATCATGATGTGGCAGAATATGCTTAAGATAATTACCACCTTATTACAGTTGAAATTGTCAATTGACACCTAGCTGCCAACTTGCAGGAAGCTCAATTCACGCAGTTGTCTCCCTTAGAAATACTTCTAAATGTCATATGCACTCAGCTAAAGCTCAACACAGGTCTATTCAGTATCAACCTTGAATTTGTGGGACAAGCTTAGGTCAGCTGAGCACGGGCTGTTCACACAGCCCTTTAGTTTGTCAAAGTTGAGCATTGTAGCAAAAGTCTGCTGAGCTCTCAATAATGCTAGAGCATATGGGGCTGGACCACTTAAACTTTTGTGAGCTTTATTTCTAGAGGAAATTGAGTGGTATTTCTTCAATCCTTTCTTGCCAAAGTACTCAAATTATTCTTGCTGTCTTGAGGTAAGTAAGTCATGTTAATAGAATGTACATGTATAGGCTAATGGCAAAAAAACTTTGTGACTTAATTTCATGATTGACTCAATGACATGGCGACATAAAAATACATCGTAATGAACTTATTTCACTTTAGTCTGCGTTCACACGCAGACTTTTTTTCCCCAAGAATTCATCCATCTTTCTTTTCTTTCTTTCTTTCTTTCTTTCTTTCTTTCTTTCTTTCTTTCTTTCTTTCTTTCTTTCTTTCTTTCTTTCTTTCTTTCTTTCTCTCTCTTTCTTTCTTCTTTCCTTCCTTCCTTTCTTCCATCTTTACTTAGTACTGAGACAAACTTTTTGATATGCTGCAGATGTATCGATAATATGCCCTCCTCCTACCAGAGGAGCAGCATATACAATGTAGTAATCACTTTTGCCATGCATCTGTCTGCATCTTTGTCCGTTATTTGTGTCCGAGCTATAATTTGCTTGCTGTTCTGCATAAATTAATGAAATGTTACACACAGGTGCATCTAGATATAAAGGTGTGTCATGTACCAAAAGTAGGTCATGAGGTCAAGTATCTGGGTCACAGTGACATATCCTTCTTAAATCATATCGGGGCTATAATTCCTTTACTATTTAACTTAGTTTCATGAAAAGTCACACACACATATATCTTTCCCCAAGGTGTGTCATGAAACGAAAGTAAGTCACAAGGTCAAGTATCTGGGTCTCTGCTATTTATAATTCGCTTGCACTTGAACTTTGGTTAATGAAACTTTACAGACAGGTGCATGTCAAACATTGAACTTCCGGTTAGCAGGATAGCTTTGTAAACAGTGTGACGGCCACACACACACTGAGGTGATTCAGGAATTTTCGAAACTATAAATGCAGTATGCACGGATACGTCAATATTATTGTAGCAGTCATCCAGAAAAGGTGGAGAGCATGATAAAAAGTGATAGAAAATTAAATTTGAACACTGAAAGACGTGCGTTAGTGGGCTGTCATGTGGCAGCTGTCGTATTTTCAGCTAATCACAATGCGAACCAGTCATTCCTCCGAAACATTACCAAGTAGGACTCGATAGGGGTTTTGGAATTAGGACCTGGCAAGCAAGGACATTTTTGTGATAACTGATTGGTATAAATGTGTTTCAAACCATTCAATGTCAACTTGTACAAATCTTTAACTTCAGGTTGTAAGAATTTTGACCTTCCTATGCATGATTCGCTGGTGCTGACGTTCAAAGTGCATATGTAAACAAAGCCCATCAGGAGCTCTCGTCTCGCATTGGAGCACCCAGCGACACAGCGCTTCCTCGGCGCTGGCTATACAGCCAGCATGTCCCAAAAAAGGGGGGGGGGGGGACACCTGCACTGCGCATTTTCAAGCTTTCCTTTCCCCATGAAAGACCCTGCTTAACATCCCTTATGAATCGCTAAAGGCACTTATACAAAATAAAATATTTAATGGACAAAACAATAATGCCCACTTTAACAGGTTTTGGTACATGTTTAGAGTGCCCAATGCCCAGATTAGGGAGGTGCCCACTTTAGAGAGGTGGCTTTATAATGTAGTCAATAGGAAAAATGAAACGGGACCAAAGAAAAGTGCCCACTTTGGAGAGGTGCCCACATACGGAGGTTTTACTGTATTTGTATTGACTACACACATTCTTGAGACCTGTGACTATCAAGGTTATAAATGAGGTGCCTTGGGGGAGGGGGGATGCATCCAGCAATCTCTGATAATTACATTTTTATTCTGTCTGTGTTTTAAAATTCCAAGAAATATTTAGAGATATTGTAGTAAATGTTCTGTGCTCCTTTTCCTCATGAATGACTATAAGTCATTAGCCAGCAGCTTGCCTTTGTGCACTCTGGATGCAATACACTGAGAGCACTGCACAGACAGGCTGTGTACTCTGGATGCAATATGGTCAGCTAGGCAACTGGTGGCAAAGGTTGCAAGTTCAAGTCTCCCTCGTTTCAAACATAAAATATACCTGGAGTACTGCAGAGACAAGCTGTACATTCTGGATGCAGTATGCCTAGAGCTGCAGAGACAAGCTGTACATTCTGGATGCAGTATGCCTAGAGCTGCAGAGACAAGCCGTACATTCTGGATGCAGTATGCCTAGAGCTGCAGAGACAAGCCGTGCATTCTGGATGCAGTATGCCTAGAGCTGCAGAGACAAGCCGTGCATTCTGGATGCAGTATGCCTAGAGCTGCAGAGACAAGCCGTGCATTCTGGATGCAGTATGCCTAGAGCTGCAGAGACAAGCCGTGAATTCTGGATGCAGTATGCCTAGAGCTGCAGAGACAAGCTGTGCATTCTGGATGCAATATGCCTAGCGCTGCAAAGACAAGCTGTGCACTCCATGGCGTCAGATGCTGTGCTACAAATAGTGACAGTTGTTGGCATTGCACTCTTTAAGTTGATCATGTGTCTGTTTTGTATGTTGTAGACCATGGTAGAGCAGGGTACAGAGCCTGGGTTAATAAAGAAGATGATGCAGTCCATCCTGACCACACTGAGGCTGAGGCGTTCACAGGACCATATCGCCGAGGGCAACATGTACTTGTATGTTATGCCAGATAGAAAAGGTATCATTGTGGGGGCTGGTTTGCAGGTCTATGATTGGGAGAGCTTTGTGTTATTTATGTTGTGCCTGACTGTAGTGTTAACAATAATAATATCATAATAATGGTAATCAGGTTAACAGACAGGTAAACACAGTCGTAGTAAACTTGGTCAAACAAAGACAGATTAGTAGTTAAACTCTCACTTAAAGTTAACTAGACTTACAAGTACATGTGTCCTTAATAAACATCCCAGGAGGCTCTGGACCTATACCAGCAGATGTGTCCTGTATATTTGCAGCCCAGACAAAGTAACATTGGACTGCGAGTGTGTACTTGTCATTTGCATCAAACAGCCAAAACAAATTTACGTTTTTGTACGTGTGTGTGTGTCTACTTTGTTCTGGGGCATATCCCTCACTTTTTAGTTTATGGCTGTTAAATTTGACATATGTCAACCAAATTTTAAATCTGTGTATGTATGTTCCATTTTTTTTGCTGTAACCAGTATGTGATTGTGTTTGCTTTGCATACATGATCTTAAAATTTTACTATTATTGTATCAACTAGATTTTATTTATCAAATGTAATTAAAGTTTTACATAAACAGTATGTAAGTTATAGCACATTACTTGACAACGTGTCGAGATATGCCTTAATCATGAATCGTTCTTGCAGTCAAATGCAAATTTTATGTACATGTATAACCATCCTTGTATCAGACATTAAAAGTGTAGCAAGTATGATGTGGTCTACTTATTTTATTTACTTATTATTTCTTTGCACATTCAGGCCACAAATGGCCAGTTACAGGCATGAGCTACTCGGGGGGGGGGGGGGGGGGGTTCAAACAAATTTTGAAAAGATTTTTCCAACTATCTGACTAAAATATTCGTAAATAAAGTTTTCTTCATGATTCAAATTATCATTTTCCAGGAGGGCGAAGTGCTGTATGTACATTTAGGATTATTTTCAATAGGTTTTCCCCCATTGCTACAATATGCAGGCAGTTTGTTTTGTTTGAGTTTTAGCATACTGTTATTGCAAGTGAATCATGCTAATTCCAAAGACCATGAAGAAAGTCCCAAATAGCTACATATTTAACTCTTTGAATGCCGACTGCAACTGGAGTTGAACGAAATTGCTCTGAATTGTAATAAGGATGGCAGATTCATCTTCCTTGTAAACAGTTTATGGAAGTATGAGCATGCCTGTAGTTACAGAGAATATAAGAGTCCAGGTCAACAGTTCTCCTCCACATGCTTTGGGTGCATTTCATCCAAAGCGGGCCGAGGAAAGCTGTTGACTCAGTCAATACTGTGGCAGTGAAAGAGTTCAAACAGTAATATGAAGTGTTCATCCAGGTATTGGTACATTCAAACTGCTGATTAAAAAAAAGATGGTAAAATCTGAAGTTTTAATATGTTATTTATAATTCTCTATGAGTTGTAATTAAAGGACTAATTAACCTGTTCCTGGTCAGCATAAGACGAGTGACTAGCTCATGCCAGGGCAAGTTTGCGTCATGTCCAACCCATACCGAGGAAAGCTTTGACCTGGGGCATACCATCATGGCAGGTCTTGTGTACAATTCTCCACAATTTTTTTTCCTATTGATATGAAATTTGAAAATTATGCAAAAACATAAAGGCAAGTAGCAATTTGCATCTGGGAGCTTTTGGGCAATTTGAGTGGGAAAGGGTTAAGTGGTAGAAAGGCCCTTAAATGCAAGAGATGGCTGCTTTGTTTAAAGTACTGTTGACTATACCCTGAGAGATTAAGTCAAATGTCAATTTTTTTAGCTCTTTAAATAAAATGAAAAGGATTGAGGTATTAAAAGTCCTGTATCTTTTTAGAAAGGGCCTGGGCTATGAATTCTGAATGATGTAAAGTGTAAGTCATTTGTGACTGTTTCTGTGTGAACAAGTCATTTGATCAGAAGTCCAATTAGAATGTGCTGATAACTTGAAATAACTGCACTCAAGCTGGTGAAACCATGAGTCAAAATTTTAACAGAGAATTAATGGTCACATATGTAGCAAAAACTGTGCTTTACAAATTATCTTTGATATGTATTTGTTTTTGTGGATTGGAAGCACCACGTTGAGCTCTTTCATGCCATTGTTTCAACTTTTGAAGTTGTTTTGAGCAATAATTTCAACTTTCAAAGTGCACAACTGCCACACAAGCTGTGATGTTAAAAAAAAAAGTAGGGACAGATTTTAGCCATTTATAAGGCCAATAATTTGGTGCTGACAACTCTGAATGGTTGACCCAACAAGAGGTTATTCGGATATTTGGGAGTATATATCATAAGGATGTGGTGATCCCCACTATGCTTGTGGGGATCACCCAAAAGTTGATCATGTACTTCCCAATCTCCCCACAAGTACACCCTTCGGAGAGCAGATGGAGGGACGACGCAGGGGACAGCAATACCCACTGGCACTTTATGTGCAGAGGGTAAAAAGTACCAAGCAAAGCATTTGGCAAAGTGTTCATAGAAGACAAGTGGTCAGGCAGTGTTTCCGGGAGGAATTTTGTCAGGGGTCACAGACTGGTGGACAGTCTGCACTGGACAGCATTAGTGCCATGTGGGGAGCACTTCATGCATTAAAGAGTTGGACATTTTGGTTTTCAACTTTGAAGTATGCAAATGCTTCAAAGTTCAAAAAAACCCTCACCTTACAGGTCTCATCTGTCACCCCACTGATCACAATTTGCACAAGTATTTGTGAGGGAGTATGCTCATCTGTCTTGTCCACGTTACCCTGATATCTCAAAAATTATTCACCTCAGCTGTTCCAAATTTTTGTCATAGATGCACCTTATAACAGACCAGGTTCCTATCAAAAACTAGCTTCCTTTTATTATTTAAACATTTTTATAAAACTGTTTTGCACAAGGGGACAATGTTACCACAATATCTCAAAAATTATTCACTGTAGCTTTACCAAATTTTTGTCACAGAAGGTCCTTATGATGGACCAGGTTCTGATTGAAAACCAGCTTCCTCTGGGAATTTTTACCCTTCGGCCTTATGAGGCCGACGGGTATTGTCATACCCGATGCCGTCTGTCCGACTGTCCTTCCGTCCCATCGTTTTACCACCATAGCTTCAGAAATTTTTGAGACAGGATTTTCAACTTTCACATAATATTACACTCCTATATGACTGACTTTGTGTGCAAGCATAGTTGACCTCAACGTAATTATCAAGGTTACACAGTGGTCACATGTGCTAAGCAACGTTACCACTCTAACTATTGAAAGCCTACATCTAGCAATCTAAAGCTTACACACAAGATGCTTCATAGAGTGATCTGGAAGCCTATTGAAAATCAAGGTCATAGCTTTATATTTGACTTACTTTTTGAAGTCAAAGGTCAAGTGCACTGTGGTGGTATTGATATAAGTAAGGAAGTTTTTAAGTCTGTTACATGAAATTTTATACACACATGTTTCACAACCAAAGAATGTGTCATGAATCAAAAGGAGGTCACTAGGTCAAGTATCTGGGTCACAGTGACCTATTCATTGAAATTTTGTTTACCACTATAACTTCAGAAGCTGTTGAGACAGGACTTTCAAATTGCATATGATAGTACACCGCTGCAAGCATAATTGACCTTGACCTAATTTTCAAGGTCACACACAGGTCACAAGTTTGCGGAGTGACATTGTGCATCTAGAAATCGAAATATTAAAACAAAAGAAGCAACATAGGGTGATCTAGTAGGCTATTGAAAGTCAAGGTTATACCTCTATATTTGACCTAATGTAATTGTGGTCAAAGGTCAAGTGTACAATAGTAGTATTTGTGTAGGTAACTCTACTTGATACTATGGGACACTATTTCTATTCACTTACAGCAAAAGAGATTGAAGGTGATTGAAGGGTACTGCATTCTTTGAACGGTATTTTTAAACTTTTTATGAAGCTTTTAACATATTTATTTGAAGGCCATCTCAGTGGTTTCAACGCTGAAGACATTACCGCGATATCTAAAAAAATGACCAGGGTTTTACCAAATTTCTGTCAGAGATAACTTATGGTGGACCATGTTCCTATTTAAAACCAGCTTCCTCTTTTTATTTATAAAGTTTTTATGAAAGTTTAAAGTATTTATTTCAAGGTTGTATGAGTGGTGCACAAAGGGACAATGTTACCATAATATGTCAACAAAGATCCACTGCAGCTTTATGAGATTTTTATCAGAGATGCACATTATCATGGACCACGTTCTTACTAAAAAACCAGCTTCCTCTTAGTATTTTTAAACTTCTAAAACTTTTGAAGTATTTATTTGAAGGTCATTTGAGTGGCGCACAAGTGGACAATGTTACCATAATATGTTACAAGAACACATCCAAAATTGCTCTTTCATTTGATAGACAGCAGTACAGAAATTGTATGTAAAGTGTTCTACTGTGAAGTCTCAAAAAAAGAAGCAAATATTGCAGAATTTAAGAAAAAAAGATTGCGGGTGCCAAGGGAAATATGTTTTCTGAGTGCTCTTTTTGTGTTGTTATTATGTTGGGGAGATCGGGTAAAGGGTTCCAGCCATGTGTCCATCTGTCTTTCCTTCATCAGTTTGTCTTTCTGCCATCAGTCTGTCCTTCCATTCACCTGTCCACAATGATTTTTGTGTAGCAATTATAAAAGTTAGCTCCTTCAAATTTTCAGGGTTTGTAGATCTTGTGTTCTAGGTGTGCATTGTTTTTCCTGTGACCTTTCACCCACCTTCATTAAATTAACAAAGTTTGTCAAGTCTGCAACAATTTTGTGCAGGCCATATTTTAGGAACTATAAGAGCTTGCCCTTTAAAATTTTCATTTTTGTTAGATCTTATGAAGTAATGTAGTAGATCTTGTCCTTGCCAATTATTACCTCAGTTAGCTGATGTGATTGGTCTTGATCCATTGTCTTTTGGTCTGTGAGCATCCACAATTTACCTTTTTGACTTCTCCAAAACTTTTATAAAGGTCCTCTCCAAACTTAATGAGGATCTTCCATGGATGGGTTTCCACCAAATGTATTCAAATGGTTGTGCTCCAGGGATTTTTAGGGCCCCACATCATAGATGCGGGAGCCCTATATCAACCGGTCCGCCTGTCTGTTTGTCCGTCAGTCTGTTTTTTGTATCTGAACGATAACTTTTCACATTATTATTCAATTGCCTTCAAAAGTGGTCCAAGTATGCATCTAGGTCAAACCTTGGCTGGGATTGTTTATGGGTGACCTTGAAGTCATGATCAAGGTCACGGGCTTACAATTAAAATGGAGTTTTATGCAATATCTCTAGAATAATTCAATGCAAATTTATCAAACTTTGTTACAATATGTATTTGTATTGGTCTTTGTGACATAATGCTTTTTGTGACTATGAGGTCAAAGGTCAAGGTCACAGGGGCATAGCCCAATGATTCAATAGTTCAAGGCCCAAAGGCACATTCACTTTCATTTTAGGATTAAATTCAGGATCAGATTAAAATCTTTGTGAATACCACCCCTGGTTATTGTTCTAGTTTAATGAATCTTTTGTTTATTTTTGGAAAATCTTCAAAAATCTGTTGCTTGGCCTATCTCTTTGAAGCCATCTAGGTACAATTTTCAGGATCCTTAGACCTTAATTTATTCATTAGATGGTAATGGGATTCTTTTGTGTGTGTGTGTGTGTGTGTGTGTGTGTGTGTGTGTGTGAAGCTATTTTCAAAATTCTCTCTTAACCATCAGATTGTTCTGAAACTTGCTAAAAATGTAGGTTGCAGAAAAGTCAAACTCAGGTATTCACCAGGTGGTGATGCTCTGGATCCCTGATTTTTATTTTATATTATTTTAATTTTTTTTTCCCAGTTGGGGTACTTGTTGGTTAATGTATAATTTCCTACTGATTACAATGCAGGTCAATGGGGATTGCAATGGTAATTCACATTTTTGACTAATAATTCTTCAAAACCACACACTCGCTTCCAACTTGATGGGGATATACATTTGGTGGGTCTCTACCATTTTTATGCCCCCCTTCGAAGAAGGTGGGGCATATAGCGTTGCACATGTCGGTCTGTCGGTAGACTGTGGTTTCCGCACAATAACTCAAGAAGTTTTTAAGCTAGGACTTTGATACTGTACAAGTGTGTTATTCTAGTCAAAAGCTAGGCAAAGTTTGAAGATGGGTAACCTTGATCTAATTTCCAAGGTCACAGTGGTACCTGAGGTAACTTTGGTTTCCGCACAACAACTGAAGAGGTTTTTAAGCTAGGACTTTTATATTGCACAGGATTATAGTCCATATTTGGGGCTAGGGGAAGTTTGAAGATGGATGACCTTGACCTCATTTTAAAGGTCACCAAGCCATTTTACTGAATATGGTTTCATGCTTTCTGCATGATAACTTATACCTTTGAGCTAGAACTTTTATATTGCACAGCTTTATGGTTCTCTGTAAGGGCTAGGTTGAGTTTGAAGATGGGTGACCTTGACCCAGTTTTCAGGGTCACAGAGAGATTGTAGAATTCCTGTGGTTTCCACACAATGACTAAAGAAGTTGTTAAGCTAGGACTTTGATACTGTATAAGTGTATCATTCTAGTCAGAAGCTAGGCACAGTTTGAAGATGGATGACCTTGACCTAATTTCCAAGGTCGCAGTGGTACATGAGGTAACTTTAGTTTCCGCACAATAACTGAAGAGGTTTTAAGCTAGGACTTTTATATTGCACAGAATTATAGTCCATGTTTGGGGCTAGACGAACTTTGAAGATGGATGACCTTGACCTCATTTTAAAGGTCACGGAGCCACTTTACTGAATATGGTTTCATGCTTTCTGCATGAAAACTTATACCTTTGAGCTAGAACTTTTATATGGCACAGCTTTATGGTTCTCTGTAAGGGCTAGGTTGAGTTTGAAGATGGGTGACCTTGACCCAGTTTTCAGGGTCACAGAGAGATTGTAGAATTCCTGTGGTTTCTGCACAATAACTCAAGAAGTTTTTAAGTTAGGACTGGGATACTTTACAGGTCTATAGTTCTTGCTAAGAGATAGAAGAAGTTTAAAGTTTGGTGACCTTGATTTAATTTTCAAGGTCACAGTGGTACCTGAGTAAACTTTGGTTTCCACTTAATGAATTAAGAGTTTTTTAAACTAGGACTTTTATATTGCATTGGATAATTGTCCGTATTCGGGGCTAGGTCAAGTTTGAAGATGGGTGACCTTGACCTTATTTCAAAGGTGACAGAGCCATTTGGTTGAATACTGTTTCTGCATGATAACTTGCATTTTAGAGGCATCACTTTTATATAGCACAGCTTTATGGTTGCCTATAAGGGCTAGTTTGAGTTTGTAGATGGGTGACCTTGACCCAGTTTTGAGGGTCACACACAGACAGTAGACTTCCTGTGGTTTTTGCACAATAACTGAAGGTCAAGTGAAAATGAGTGACCTTGCCCTAGTTTCCAAGGTCATAAAGCCACTTTGTTGAATATGGTTTCTAAATGATGACTAATTTTACAGCTATAACTTTTATATTGTCCAGGTTTTTAGTCGTTTTTTAAGGGCTAGGTTAAAGTTTAAAGATATGTGACATTGATGTATGATCAACCTTCACTAATTTTGTAAGGTCACAAGTGCCCCCATCTACCACTATCAATAGGGTAGCGAGGGCAAGGGTAATGAGGGCAGGGGGGCATCTATGTTTTACAAACATATCTTGTTTTCATCTTTTTTGAAGTGTTCACACTCCAATGATTATTCTCTACAGCAAATAGGTGGGCAGAGGATGCAGCTAACCTTGGTGGCAGGTTGTTTGTGCTCCTAGGACAGGCTGTCCTGACAGATCACTCCTCATCCCAGCAGGTGCTCTTTCCAGACCTAATTCACTGAAGTTGCCTTGTGTTGATTGCAATCCTTTTTCTTTTACGAGGCAACATATGTGATGGCTGACTGTTGCTCCAGAGTTATGATGATATCAAGTGGAAGGACTGAGAATGGTCCTTCAGTGATTGGATGTTTAAGGATACAGGATGGTCCCTCATTGATCCCAATTTGAGGGGCTTCTGACTGGTGTGGGGCTCAATCATGCTTACTGTTTTGCATTTCACAGGTTTCTGCAATCTTGTGCATAAAAGTACCCAGTAGGGTTACTGTATATACAGAGCTTTGTCCTCATGAAGCTCTTCATTTTGATATAACATGTCGAGTTCCTCGGCTGCCATGCACTGAAACACTTTTCCTGTTAACCCTTTACTGCTTGAAGTCAGATTGAGTCAACAGCTCTGCTTGGCATGGGTTAATGGGCGTTAAGTACCCAACCCACAGCGAGGAAAACTGTCACCCAGAGTTAATCTCATCACTGTTGCAATAATCCAAAACATTGAAACATATGACATTAACCACAGGTCAGTTTAGGGAGGGAAGGGGTCAGAGGTCCAGTTTTGCAACATGACTGTCTGCTTCATGGACCCCGTCATCATCAGCATCATAATGAAGGAACCCTGGATTCTAAAACTAAAAATTTTGAAGAGTATAACAAAATTTGAACAGTAAAATTAGATACAAATAAGAAATGAAACAGCAATTTGTACAGTATTACGTGTGTCACTAAAACCAGGTGTTAATTTCGAACCTGGATTTTATATAACATAAATGTGGTACTTTTTGTCATTTTGGTCTTAAAATGATCTTTTGTAATAAAGTGTCCTTCAAATTTTGATTGCATATTATCTTTTCGAAGTGCCAGTCTTCTAAATAATTTGTGAATATTTTTGAAAAAAATAACAACAAAAAAATGCAACAACTTTGACTCCTTTTTTGCAGTGCTGTGAGGAAAGAGAACATCTGTAAACGTTTGATGGATGGTTCCCTTCATAACATAATATTACTTGCAATTATCTCGTGACAAAATGTGTTAATCAATGTTTGAAAAAAAATGTATCTTCAAAAATTGGCATTTGAGGAAAATGCCAGCAACATAGAAAATGCACATCCTTTCTCACTTCCTCCTCCTCCTCCTTACCACCACCACCACCACCACCACCACCACCACCACCACCACCACCATCATCATCATCATCATCATCATCATCATCATTATGTACTTACATGTAACACTATATACGCACTTTGTACATGTATGATGCTTTTATCTCAGCTCATTGACTATAGTCAGCAGAGCTTATAACATGGATCTGCATGCATCGCCTGTCAATCTACCAGGCAACAATTCAAATTTTCTACTTCTCAAAACCTGTCGGCGAAACCTCTTCAGACTAGGTGGTGCAGTGCCTTGGGTTTCATCGCCATTTTCTCTTCAAACTTGGAGGAAATGATCAACTTGACTCATCTAGACCCAAGTTTTGTAGTAGGTGATTCGACATTCATTTCCTGATTTGTGAGGAATTTTAAAATGTGCATTTATTTCTTTAGGAACACGCATCAATAGGAATGACTGGTCTTCACTTTTTAATTTTTTTTCTTTGTAAACTATACACTGTAGTACTGATTGCCCTGAAATTTGATGTGATTAATGTAGGACCGGTCTGATGTCCACACGATTTATAAAATAGACATTAATACATAAAATTGCTGATTTTTTTTTTTTAAATCGCATTTGCAGACAAACTTTAAGATGTCTGAAACCACACGTAGCAGTGAGATCAGTAACAATCTTCTGATAAAGCTGCTGCAGAAGGTCTGCGCCTTGCAAGGATGACCAGCTTTTCATGCAGATCTTGTATTAAGATACATTCAGCTGGTGGCGTTGTATGTACCTAATGCATCATGTTGTTGCCTCAATTTGATGGAAAGGCATTGCTCTTGATAATGCCAATCAAATATGGCACAGTGCTGCCTTTAGCATCAGCTAGTTTGGAAGCACATTAAAGAACATTTGATTATGTAGATGACAACTGAGCCTAAAAGGTTACTCCTTTGAAAATTAGCTGGAGCTGACACACAGTTTGAAGTCAAATTGATTTATTAGCAGCATGAATACTACAGTGGTGTGATGTCATGGTATGCTGTTGTGCAAGTGGATTAACTAAATGAGATAATTGACATAAAAGCTGTGAAAGAAAGATTATCTCCACAAAGTCACGAAATGAAAACTAGACATTTCCAATGGCAAAGCGGTAGGCTACTGTCCACCTGATCGCCAACTGAAGCTGGCACTTGCATGTTGAAGTGAATTGATGCATTAGTAATATGAATATGAGGACAAAATTACAACAGTTTTGTAAAGGTGGTCAATTGAAATTGGATGTTCAGTTGTGGTTGTCTGATGTACCCAAGGGGAGAGTGGACATGGGTGACCTTGACTTCATTCTCAAGGTCACACAGCCACTGTGATGCATCTGGTGTTCATTTGATAAAAGTGTGGGGCTGATGGAACATTTTTTTTTTTTTATGATGATGATGATGATGATCCTTTGCAAACCCTAAATCAAATTTGTCAAGGGTAACCTTGACATAATTTCAAAGTTTACAGAGCTAGTTTTGCAAATTTTAAAACCATTCAAAACCTTTCTAAATAAGGACTTTCATATTTCTCATGATGATGGTCTTTAATAAATATTAGGTTAAAGTTGCACATATGATCTTGCCCACATTTCCACAGTTGGGTTACATATGTGATCTAAAGGTACAGAGCAAGCTGTACATAGGCTGTTAATTCTTACAGCTTCTCATATTGAACATTTATGTAGCGGAAGCCGGTAAAAAAGGCCAATAGTGGCTGCAAGGTCAAGAATACTAAATGGCCTGGCAGTGACTGCAAGTTTAAGGATACTGAATGGCTTATCAATGACTGCAAGTTTCAGGATGTAGTTGAACAATATTGACTGATTTATCAGTGACTACAGGTTTAAGGATACAGAATAGTTTGTCACTGGCAACAAGTTCCAATGATACAGCCTCTCAGTAACTATACATATATATATCTTAAAATGCTGAGACATGGAGATTGATTGGCTACCAGCAAGCCTTAGTTCCAAGCTAAGCCTCAGGCTGTGGCCTTACCAAGATGGACAAAATTCAACATGGCGGCCATGTTATTAACTGGTATCATACACAAATAAGAAATTTTTTAAAAAGTGGTACAAAAGATGTGTTATGATCTCTTACCTTTATGTATCCTCTTTCCACAGATATAAATCCACATTATGGTATTTTACAGGTCTAATAATAGGGCCATGTCAATCCAATATGGCCATTTGAATTTCAATATCTAAAGTCCACCATCTTGCAAAATAATCCACGTTTTCTACAAAGCTCCACTTTTGTAAAACGGGGTCTATTCCCGGCACTTTACACCTAGAATGCACTGCCAAAGCATACAGATCCATAATCCAATGGGGGTGGGGGGATAGTAACAACGCTGTGTCCACCTTCCAGCCAAACAGGAAGGAACCCCAAAATTCCATATTTAGGGGGTAGGGCCCTTTTAATTTTGATCAAAACTGTACAATTTGCCCTAGATTGCTCAAAAATATCTTAAATTATCAATAAGTATGAAACTTGGCAGAATCTATGTTATTACAGAAAAGGTGTTATTTTATAACTTGTGCATAATCTATATGTTATGACAGAAAAGGTTTTATTTTATCAAAAAGACACAAATACAATCACTTGTCCTAACCCCTCATTACTTCTGATCAAATAGACTGCTCCGTTATTCAAATTGGACCACTTGTATCTTGAAAATTTAACCCAACCCAGTCCAAATTTATACCCTCTAGAAAGCGTGAACACTTGTTGGTTAAGTTACAGCGTGAATAGGTCATGGGTCTGTTTTTAAATTAAAATGTCAGAGCAGCATCTGATCAATGGGTGTTCCAAACAGACATCCCTTGCATCTTCTGTGGGATGTTGGGTGACAGGAAGCTTGTAAAGTGACCATGAATTTGGACCCAATAAAAGCACCACTGTTATAGAAGTGATAAATCACATATCACACCCCTTCCATGTGATCCGAAGCTGAGAGATGAATGAACACAGAGCTGGTCATTTTGCTTGATGACATTGGCACGAGGGCTCTGTAATTGGCTGTTCACTCAAGATAGCTACCATTCCCATGGTAACAAGAAGGAAGCATTCACCTTTGCTGGATGCTGAGCCAGTTTTTTACCTAGTTCTGCAGCATTATACACAGAATGATGGAACACCATACAGTACTATTTGATTTGATACAAAACTCATGAAACCAGGATTGGGCAGGGTCATAGGAAATAAAATTATGACTTATTTTGTCATTGTTTATCTCTAATTTCAGTGGTAAGCACATCAGAAACTAGCTGTTATTCAATGTTGTAACTACAGAGAAATACCTAAACATGATATGTTAGGGTAAATGTACATGCATTTTGAGATGATTACACCTCAACACTCCCAAATAGCAGGGACTACAATATACCCATGCTTCTTTGTTGACATAAGCAGTGCCCAGCTATGCAACTGAAGACCAGGCTGCTGATTTGACCCCTAATCTTGCATCTCATTGAACCCAGGTCAGCATCTCCGCTGATAAGTTTAAGGATACAGAATGGCCTAGCAGTGACTACATGAAATTACCTTTTGATGAGTGTAAGTTTAAAGATTCAAAATACTGTCAGTGACATGTTTAAGAACACAATAAATTATCAGTGACTGTAAATTTAAGGATACAGCATGTCGTATGAGTGACTGCATATACTTTAGAATTTGGAATGGCCTGTTGATGACTGCAAGATTCAGGATCGTTAATAGCACATCAGTGACTGCAAGTTTTAAGAGGATATGGAATAGTTGGTCAGTGAATACGAGTTTATAAGAGCCATAAAGTTGGTTGGCAGTGACTGCAACATTAAAAATATGCACAGGCCAAACAGTGTCTGCATGTTCAAAGATTATTGACTGCAAGTGCAAGGATATAGAATATAGCCTGACTCTGAATGTAAAGTTATGAATATAGAAATAGCCTATCATTCTCAGTGACTGCAAGCTGAAGAAGTAGCTGCTGATGCTAGCCATATCCCCCTCCCTTTGAAGTCCTGCCTGGATACATCTAGTGACTAAATTTACAGAAATTCTATCAAATCAGGCCGGACATGTTGACACAAAGTAGGTAGTCTATATTTGACCTATGTTGACCTTGACATTTGACCTCAAGGTCACTCTTGGGCAATGCCAAGTGAAGTTCTAGCTGGATGCATTTACAAAGTTTTATGAAATTCTATGAAATAATGCTGGAGATATTGCACAGAAACAAATCTTCTTTGTGGGGCTCTGTGACCTTGACCTTTAACCTGAAGGTCACCTATAGGGATTCCAAAGTGAGGTCCTACCTTGAAACATAGTGTGACCATGTTTAATGAAATTCCATCAAATCTTTCTGTAGATACTGCATAGAATAGAATTCTATTTGAAAGGCCCTGTGATTTTCAAGCTTATAGGTCTTTGTTAGTTAATTGACTAATTAATCATGGAGGATAAGTAGCCATGTAAGACTGTGCATATGCACTTCTTCAATAAAGGAGTACCCACATTGCAAATTTTGAAGGGTCATTTATTATACTTTCTAAGAAAATGTGTGAAAAAACTGTGCAGGTGATGTTGAGCTGCTTGACAATCTGTGTTGATGAATTAGTTAATAAAAAAAGTAATCAGCCAAACAAATTCATATTTATGCCGACCCCTACCTAAAATTTACCAACCATGAAAATTTCAAAGGACTAGCATTTCTAGTTCTGAAGATACGGCCTGGACAAAATGGTTTCATATCTGGAGGTTGCTTAATGAACTTTGTGAATTAAATAGCCTGTGAGTGACTGCAGACTTTCGAATATGAAATAATCTGTCAGTGAATGGAAATTTAAAGGATATAACATAATGGTGACTGTAAGTTTAGGAATAGCAAAGGCTGATCAGTGAATGCAAGCTTAAATATTTTCTGTGAGCAATTTCAAGCGCCAGGATATAGAAGTGATTGACCCTGACTGTAAATTTAAGGATATAGAATGGCCCTTCGTTGATCTCAAGTTGGAAAAAATAAAATGACCTACCAAAGACCACAAGGTAAAAACAATGTAAACTGGCATATCAGTGGCCATAAATTTGAAGGATAATGCAAGGCCTGACAGTCATGAAGAAAAAGTTTAATGATACAGATTGGCCAAGGGCTGAATGCTGTTTAAGTTTAAGGTCTGTGTGTATGTGTAAGTGCAAGTTTAAATATAGGAATGGACTATCAGGGTTTGCAAGTTCAATAATATGGAATAGGTAAGATCATGATCAATTGGTTCATGTGTTTTCTCAGTAGAAAGCTCTGCAGGCAGCGTGCTAGGTACATGTACTGTATGTGTATTTCCGTTAATTTCCATTGAAATTAGCACCAAATGCAACTGAAAACCACTCTACCTAGAAACACCAAATTTGTTGTTGTAAATGTTAGTTAAAATGCTCCTGTAAATTTGATAACTTTTGCTGCAAAACTATTCAATGTAGTGAATGTTACTTTAACATAGAATCTTATGGGAATACACACCATTAGCCCACATTTTGTGTATTGGGTTGTGTCTTTAACCAAAAACACAAAATTTATAAATTCAACATTTTCTGCTGTGTATTAATGACTGCAGGATATGCAATAGTCAATTGGTGAATGCATATTTAACAGGAATCAAACAGAATGCCAAAATATTAGCAACTATTCTGTTAAAAATGACAAACACAGCTACATGTAGTCAAGTGTCGGGAAAGTCTGGTCATCATCAATCCAACATACAGTACACTGTCTCTGTTAAAACCACCTGAGGGACTGAAAAAATGCCAGTCTTTGTGGACCCTCGTTTGTCACATGTGGTCAAACTGTCTTGTTTAATTTCTGGAATCGACTTTCAGTACTCAAGTCTTGAATGCAGCAGACCTGTTCATGCCTTATGGTCCCTCCCCCCAGCACTTGAGGTGTTATTTGCAGTGGTATAGATTGTTAGTGCTTATTTGCATGGAGATAAGTCACTTTGAAGCTTAATTTTGTTAATCAAATGACCAAATTAATGAAAATCCCCCCCCCCCCAAACTGTTTGGGGTCCTATATTCCACTGTTCTCTTTTCTGTGTCAACAAGAATAATATGACTGTCATCAATCAAAAGCTTTGTTTGGTCCACTCTGGGGGCAATCAGGGGCACCAAATGTTTGTTTGAAATTCAATCCTCATAGCGATAAGGTTGACCGATTGGTGACTGCAATTAAGTTTTAACCCTTTCCCCCTTAAACCAGCCAAAACTGACTGGTGGTCAAATGTCATTCGGTTCGCTTCTGTGTTTTCCTCCAATGTCAACAGTGATGAAAAACAATATGACGCAGCATTGTAGATAAGACCTATCAAGATCATATGCCACAGGTCAACAGCTTTCCTTGGTATGGGTTAAGTGCCCAACCCATACCAAGGAAAGCCATTGACTAAACTCATTCCATACTATGGTGACAGGCCTTGGTCAGTGGTTGTGGCACTGCCTGGCAAGTGATGCTGCAGCTGCCCTTGTGGCAGCTGCAGCATGACTTGCCAGGCAGGCCGGGCCAGAACCACTGACATAAGACTATAGGCATGTTGGTACTTGAACGAAAGCTCTTTTCATGAAGAATTTAGATACGCAATTGTCATCTTAAGTCTGGGTAAACATACGCAAAAATCAGGGACTGGTATGGAATGAGTTAAGTCCTAATTCAATGGGAAAGGGTTTGGTACACAGACCGACCTGTGAGGGACTGCTAATTAGGGAGATAAACAGGCCAATCATTGGCTGTAAGTGATGATATGACCTCTGTACCAAGTACAAGGGTCACCTCACTGCTGTCATCTCATCTGACCACTGTGCTAACACTAAGTGCACACTTGATCACCACAGTTTTACCAAGTGTGGTATAATTTGGATCCCAGGTAGACAGGTATTTCTCAAAACACAAATGAAAATATTGAGTGTGAAAATTCAAAAAAATGTTTGAAATGGTTGTTCTTTGTTTGTCTATAGTTTGCTGTAGATAGTTAAGCATTGTTTGCTATCTTGAAATATCCTGTGATTTATTTTGCTACATTATGGTGACCAAACAAACACTTTCATTCTTTGCCTGTTCAGCAGACCTTGGCCTTTGCTCTGGTACAGATTTGTCCCATGTTCTGAATGTTTTCATTTTCCTTTCTGTAATCAGCATGATCAGATTCAGAATCACAACTGCAGGTGCTTGTCTTGCACCCTGACAGTGGATGTGGATAGATGGGATTGGGCATCCAGTTAGTCCCATCATGCCTGAATTCCCCACACTGACAAGCCAATTACTGCTATCTCCTCTCAAGTCACATTGTTGATTGCTTGTAGAAATGGGGTTCTGTGATATACATGTACATGTCTGGTTTTACATCCTGACCCAAAAGAAATGGCACCAAGCTAGTTATCAATATCTGTATGTTGGAGCCTTGCCCAAAATGGCAGCCAGATAAATAATCAATTGTCAGGTTGAAATAGAAGAATTGACATAAAATTCCTGTCTCCATACCCCCTTTCTTTCTAACCATTCCTGTTCTTATTGGTGATTAAAGAAAGTTAATGGAGCCAAATTAAAGTACTGCTCCTTGTGTTCAATTTGCCAGGTCACTGTAAGTACACAAATGTATTCTTTTTAATTATTGATGTCTGTTCATTAGACTGACAGATGGCTTGTGCATGTGTTATTTTTTTTTCATATTTGGGGATCGAGAGTATGTTTTCTGTGAATGATTTTTGTGCTTAATATAGAACCCCCAAAAATCAGCACCAACATTTTGCCATTCATCTATTTGTCGTTGCAGTATTTCTGATACAAAATTTGATTAACTCAATCCATACCTCTAACATATTTTCCTGAGCATTTACCATAATTTTTAGCTCTGCTGACCATTGGTCGCAGAGCTTTTGCAATGACTCCTGTCCGGTCCACACATCTTATGTCCTGAGGTCACTGAGGACATAAACTCACTCATTGTTATTTTGGCACATGCTACATTATCCATCACAAGAATTGCACAAATAAGCTATGATTACATGTGGAGCAAGCTAGGTGACATCTGGTGGATAGTTCAGATACTAAAATCAGATAGGCTTTATATGTACCCATTAATACCATCAGTAATATTGTATAGAGCCATGGTGCAGAACATTAGGCCCATTGGCCTCTTGTTTCTTGAAAAACGTGTCAAGTTTTGAGTTAAAGCTTTTGTAAATTTAGCAGAAAATGAGTTAAGGATCCTTTTTGACGTACTGTCTGATGATCAAAGAATCTTTCCTACTTCTTTTCTGTGCTCATGAGAAGACAATGTTAAATGTTGCCTGCAGGGCTGTCAATCATAAAAGACTACCTGAATTGAGATGTCTATTTCAACTCTTTCCTCCTTAAATTGACCAGCTATGGGCCACTTGTCTGCATCAGTGTTTTCAACTAATTTCAACAGTAATTGAAAACAGTTTGAGTGAGAATTGTATATGAGCCCTACATGTATCAAGATCACATGCCCAAGGCCGACTGCTTTCCTACTAACTGCACAGCCTGTGCCTAGGAGAGCTGTTCACTCAGTCTTAATTCAAGGGGGAAAGGGTTGAAGACCACTCTGAATGCAATTATTTGCTCTGCTAATTTAAAATCACCTTATGAAATTTTTGCCTGGCGGAAATCATAGATGAAGTATAACCATATCATTATTTTTACCTATTAGAGGTCACTGGGATGGGACTTTGATTGATTTATATGTACAATGTCTACAGTGTCATATGTTATCCAGGCATGCTTGCATGCAACTTTCGCTTCAGTTGAAATTTGCAAGCACAAATATATATATATATATATATATATGTATATGTATATATACAGTAGTCCTTCCTTTGAGGGACCACCCCTAGTGTCAACCAGGTGGTCTCCCAAACAAGGGGTCTTTCAAAAGAGGGACATATGTATGTGTGTGTGTGTGTGTGTGTGTGTGTGTGTGTGTGTGTGTGTGTGTGTGTGTGTGTGTGTGTGTGTGTGTGTGTGTGTGTGTGTGTGTGTGTGTGTGGTGTGTGTGTGTGTGGGTGTGTGTTATTAAATTTTCTTCATGGCATATGATTTGGTTCTAATACAGGAAGAAGTGGGTGAAAAGTGTAATAATGCATGTACACCACACAAATTTTACATCATTGGCACTTGACTGTTTGTATGGGACAAATGGATGAGAAAGTATATCTAACATCTTGAAACAGACCTTCTTAATTTTGGAAGCTCAAACAATGGCAACTTTTATGATTTTCCTGCTCCTAAACCTGGATTTTCAGATATAAGTCCTAACAAAGCACTTCATACCAAGCGCAAATTTGTGGAGGACATGGATGATGATATATCTAGTGATGAGGAGAGTGGAAATGATGCTGTAGAAGATATTGGAGCCACTGGAGCAGAAGAGACTGCAGCAAATCATGACAAACTGCTCAATGGGGTCAGTGGTAATCACGAGTTTGGTCATGAAGAAGATGGTTCCACAGATCCAACAGGAACAGAGGCCGTTGTTGAACATGCGCCAGACCTGATGGGGGCAGAGGGCGCTGTTCATGCTACCTGCCCAGCTGACATGCCACAAAATCCCAATGGCAACTCCTTTATCTCGAGTGATGGGGATAATTATGACTATGAGGTAAGATTTATATTTTGACAGTAAAAAATCGTTATCTTGATTAAGATTATTAAGATCAGTATGAACATTATTCTACTTTTTCTCAAAGAAGATTTATAATTTCTTATAATAATAAAGAAAAATAGATAATATCATCTTGTTTTCTCAACTTTCTTGTTTTAAGAGAAAAGTCCAGACTCACTTCCAAGATTTCATCAGTCTTATTTCAAGGAAAACCATGACAGCACACACCATATTTCACTCCTACCCATGTGAGAATTTATTTCTTTGTTTAACTGGGTATTTACCACAAAAATGATGCCCATGCAATAGGCCTACTTTTAGTGCAGATTGAATGTACTATCTTTGTTCATGTTAGCTCTAGTTGTACCATGTTGCATCTGACTACAATCAAACATCGCCATGCACATTTGATTTCATGTACATGTATGTGCTAAAGCACTCTATGTCATTGTTGCTGGAACATCACATTGAAGTTGTAACTATGATTCAGTCATGTGACTGGATGGAATATGATTTTCGGTTTAACTACCCAAACACCATATTTAACTCTCCAACATAAAATAAATACATGTAGTAACTTGCCTGTTTCATATGTTAGAATTGAGTGCTGTAGGTCACCTGGCAACAAAATATTAGTGGAATGTACATGTCTCCCCCAAATTTATTTGTGCCAGTCATATATAGTGGAGCAAATAAATGATGGTGGAATGTACACTTAATGACAGCATGCTTGTCTTAGTGTACTTTGGCAGCGTGTGCCCAAAGCATATCGTTGAGGTAGACAATCTCTCATTAACCTGGCCCACAAAGTAAGGGTGGGGCATGCAGTTGTGAGCTCCATCAACCTGTCTGGATGATTTTGTCCAGAATGTCTTTCATAAAATGGACTTTTATGGCAAGCAGACTTTCATAGTTGCATGGTGCCGTTTTATCTTTCAGGGGCTGTATTCACAAAGAGTTTAATCTGATCCTGAATTTAATCCTAAAATGAAAGTCAATGTGCCTTTGGGCCTTGAATTACTGAATCGTTGGCCTAATGTTTGATCTAAACGTGCAGGATTAATCAATCTTTGTTCTCCACTGTTGTATGAAATTTGGAATTAAAGTTTCTATTTTATTAAATCAATCTTGATTTAACCCAGATTTTAATCCTGGATCAAAAGATTAAATACTGGATCAAACTAAGATTGATTTGATAAAATGAACATGTAAATCCTTAAGTTGATACTGTCGCCAAGAGCATATATTGGCTTATCTTCCAAGTTTTGATCAAACATTGAGCCAAAGATTAAGTAGTTTAATGCCCAAGCTACAATGATTTTAATTTTGGGATTAAAGTTAGAATCAGATCAAATTCTTTGTGAATACAGCCCCAGATTATTTAGGAGCAAACAAACCATGTAGGTTTGTTAAGCCCCTCAGACCTGTGGGCTCTGTCTCTCTCTCAAAAATCCTAGCTGCTAGCCATCCAAATGTTGTATTGCACGTAGCTTAAGGCTTAAGCACTGATTTAAGACTGAGTCAACAGCTTTCCTTGGGACAGTTTGTGCACAATATGTGGAAAGTGTCCCAAGGAAAGCTGTTGACTAAGACTACTTTTTGCTTTTGACTAGGCTTACTGGCATTTGAATGAAAGGTATCTTCGTGACGAATTTGAATCTTTTTACCATGATATGTTTAACAGTATTTATAATACTGGTGAACATAACTTTTGTTGTGATTGGCACTGATCAATTGAAATGACCCCTGTTTTAGGAGTCGTGTCATATTGTGAGGGAAACAAACAAGAAAACTGATGAAATGATCTCATTTCACACCACACTGTTGCTGAAGGCCTGCAGTGATTAGTGCAGGGCCTGTCATCTTGAAAACTAATTGATTTATATCTAACTGTCCTTTTATTGACAAATATGATTAATAATTAGCAGTGTGTGAGGAGCTTCGCGTGAAATGAAATTGGCAGTCTCAGCATGACAAATTGACCCAGGATATAAATGAAAGTAATGTTATGGTGTGATTATTACTGCAGTGAGCAGGGGATCTTTGATTAATTGAAACTGCTTACTTAGCACTTTAGATGGATGTTTTGAAATTCATTGATATTGCCTGCCAAATTAATAAAGGTATGAAAGTGCACTTTCATCTATCTATCTATCTTTCTTTCTTTCTTTCTTTCTTTCTTTCTTTCTTTCTTTCTTTCTTTCTTTCTTTCTTTCTTTCTTTCTTTCTTTCTTTCTTTCTTTCTTCCTTCCTTCCTTCCTTCCTTCCTTCCTTCCTTCCTTCCTTCCTTCCTTCCTTCCTTCCTTCCTTCCTTCCTTCCTTCCTTCCTTCCTTCCTTCCTTCTTTCTTTCTTTCTTTCTTTCTTTCTTTCTTTCTTTCTTTCTTTCTTTCTTTCTTTCTTTCTTTCTTTATCTCCTTCCTTTTTGTCTTTCCCCTTCTCTCCCTTCCTGCCTTTTCTGTCATGCATGCCTGACTGTTGCTTACATCACTCAGTCCTAAAGTATTCCCAACTGTTGGAAATCCAGAATTTATTGACCATACATTTGAATACAAATGATATTTAGCTTACAAATATATCAATATTTAATCAGTTCTCAGGCAAATGTCAAAAAAAAATGTTCAAAAAAGTGAAAATTAATGAAATGTGGCCTCAGAGCTTCAGCCACCAAAATTATCATTATTCTTCCCTTGTGGGTATGGAAAAGAGAATCTGAAATGCGAAGCGATCGTTTGATAGTGCTTGTCTTGCTTTGTATCTCAGTCTCAAAGTCCCACAATTCTCCCCTATATGGGGAAGAAACTAGGGCTTTAATTAGAATGCCGAGCAGCTGGCCATTAGCATGAATGAAAGATGGAGCTGGGGTACACATACAAGCGGTAGAATAAACCATATAGGGTACTCCTGGGGGACCCAAAAGCTGCCTAGCAGGCTAGAGAGATTGATTCGTGCTCTGCGTAACAGCATTGAACACCGAATTATATCAATATCCCATGGCACAATTCCCTATCTCTGAAGAACGTGAGTGTACATGGTGTCAAGTGGTATCATATGATATGAAAATGAAAATACGAGTCATTGCTGTTAAAGAAATTGGAAAGTAAACAGGTTGGTTATATGTGTTTCGTGTGCATGGAGTTAAAATATCTGTAATAAATATCTTTGCAATGTTATCATCTGAGTATCTTGATGGGATCAGCAAGGATATATTTTGCTAAATATTGCAGTCAGTTTACTCATATCAATTGTTGAAATGGTTGTTTAATACTCAAATTACTTATGAAAATGACATAAAAATACCTTTATGGTTTGTTATGAAAAATAAAATGGTTTCACTTTTGAATACATGATGCACAATATTACAGGAAATCAGATGGACCTTTTTTTTTTTTTTACAAATTAAAAGATTAATATTATAGTAATTGATATCCATGTAGTGCACATGTAATGAGATATTTCTACCAGCCTTCATCACAACTCAAATGGTTATAGGGACTTTTTACAGAAAAATAAGTGGTCAATTTTCAAAGTGTAAATAAAATATCAATAGACTATGTCATGGGTGACATCAGTATTTTTATTGTCTCACAGTTTATCAAAATTGAAATGGTTAACTGATATATATTGACAGCAAATATAAGATAATGGGAATTGTTTATCTTTTAGGTAAATATTTTCCCAGGCTTGTCACGTTCATGATCCAAATTGAAATGGTTCAGGATTATTAACAGAAAAATATACATGTATGGGTCTACTTTCTAAAATGATATACATGTAAAATATTCATAATGGAATATGGACTTTACCTTCCCAACGCTGGAAGCATAAATCCCAGGTTATCCTGTGTGGATGTAACGCAGTATCACAACACCAGCCAATGCCAGAGGTGCTCAATTGGCCCAGCTGTCTTGCCTCCACTTGTCTCAGATTGTTTCTCAGAGCAACCAATTAAACCGCCTTGATTGTCTGATGGAGAGCCAGAGAACCCTGGCGTGGACTGGAGTAAGGGAGATGATAAGCCAATAGTCTCCTGGTGCCCACTTTGAAATATGCTGATTTCAATGGTCTCTGGCTTTCAAATCACACATTGTAGAAACAGTACCTGAAAGTGACTCCCTTGTGGGTGCTTTCTGTGGCTCTATATATCACTAAGCATGTTGAATTCACATAATGTATATACCCATGGCCTCTCCACTATCACCATCAGTAGCTGTAATTTTAAAATGTAGAAGTGGTTGTTAATGTGCTGTGCACTTACATGTGCGCAGCCACGTGTTATTTATGGACTTGTGTTTTGGAAGTAATAAGGAAGCGTCATTGTGAAAAATAGATTATGATGGACTCAGAGATACAATTAAGTGCCTGATTTGTTATCATGTTAAACTTTCTGACAAGGGGGCAAGTGGCTTTGTGAAAAGTACAGAGGTTTAGTTTTCATATTTTGACCAAAATGAGTGGTTACGTTTCCTGTGGTCATACCTACCAAAGAAAAGAAGTCTTTCATCAATTGGATGCTACGTTTATCAAAAATCAAATTTGGTTGATGTACGACTGACTGCATATAACCCCCTTGTCCAGCCTGATAGATAACAACAGGCCACCATATGTCACACTGCCAGCTGGTAATACATGATAATAGTTCTCATCTAGAGCACAAGTGGAGTGTAATTGATCACATAATATGTGTGTGCTCTCACCAGAATATTGTAGATGTGGGAGTTCAGATGCAATCCTTGTGTATGTTTATATGGTATACTGCAGTCTATAGTCCGAAAAATCTGACATGAAGTCCCACGTAATTTTTCAGAGGTATATAATTAACCCTTTCCCCCTTAAACTTGCCAAAACCGGCTTCTGATCAAAGGTCGCTTGCATCCATGTTTTCTGCTAATTTCAACAGTAATGAAAAGCAATTTGACTGAGAATTGAAGATGAAACCTATCAAGATACATGTAACATGCCCCATGCCAAGAAAAGCTGTTGACTCAGTCTTAATTCAAAGGGGAAAGGGTTAACCTTCCACCCCACCCCACTACCCTCACTGAATTAAGACTGAGTCTGCAGTTTTTGTTGGTGTGTGGCATGTTATCTTTGATAAGTTTCATCTACAATTCTCATTCACCTTGCTGTTCATTTCTGTTGAAATTAGTGGACAACATTGAAGCAGACGACATGTAGCCGGTCCAGCCAGTTTTGACCTCTTGAAGGTGTGTGTGTGTGTATTAAGGAATTATATTAATATGCCACATTATGTTGATTGTGTGTAGATCATGTACAAATTCATTGGTTACATTTTTTTTTGTGACTAAGTAGCGGTCGAGTCTCAAACCTGCAACCTTTGGCACCAGTCAGCTAGCTGAAAATGGGAAATGCACATATCAACTGCAACAAATCCCCATGTCTAAAAAAAGTGTGAGTTAAACAATTCTCAAAATACTGCAGTCCTATCAATTTCGTGGTCACTTAATGTATAATTTTTTTTTTTGTATTTCCCCGAGTTAAAGATTTCTATCAAATAGTGACATATAACATAGTTTTATGCCACACTATATTTAATTTACTGTTCGTTATTGTCTTTTGAAATTGAATAGCATGCAAAAGTAAATATGTTCACAGTATATCACTGTACAGACCTATACACAGATAAAAAATGTCTGTATGTGCAATCGTGCAGTTTCCCTGTTTGTGTGACTATGAGTGTCCACACTGATAAATAAAAGATATTTTTCCACTCTGTTTTATTGTATTCACCCCAACATTTTATTGTTTTCAATTTTGCAAATGGCTTGTTGGTGGAAGGTCAAGTGCACATGAAAAAAAAGTCACTTTGTATTGACCCAGTCGTCCTTAAAGTGGCCAAAATCGACTGGTCTTCAAATGTTTTCTGCTTCAATATTTCGGACTAATTTCAAGAGAAATGAATAATGAATTAGATGAAAATTGTAAATGAAACCATAAGATCAGTCATGCCCCTGGTCAACAGCTTTGCTTAGCACCAGCCCTATGCCAAAGAAAGCTGTTGACTCAGTCTTAATTCACAGGGGAGAGGGTTAAATTAGTGGCAGCAAGAGAAGCAGCAAGGGTGAACTAACTACAAGGCCTTTCTCATAGCACTCAAGCTGCTTGGAACCATTCCAAGGTCAAAGGTCATCTGCTTCAGTGTTTCACTTGTCAGATATATCCAAAAGAGAAAGTATTTCAAATGGTAAATGTTGATGATGTTCATCAGAATCATACATCTATCACAAGCTTCTGGACAAGGAGTTAACAGCTTATGTCTGTAGCCATAGAAAAGTATATAATAAAATGTGACAATTAAGTATTCTGGAAATGCATGTGAAGTATATAATTGTGTCGCTAAGACAGGTTATAAACAATCCAAGGTCCAAGAAACAGACTAACTGGAAAAACAAGATTTGCTTAACAGCAAATCTGTCTTTGTGCTGTGACAACTCTGCATGTTAAAAGTTTTGGTCAGTACCAACATGAGGTAAATGTATTCATATTGACTGCAGCCCTGTACTTACCATTATCCCATTTATGATAGAATCCTTGGCTTCTGATTGGTTAATAGCTATGGTACACTCTTTGTATTACTCTTATTTGTGCATTAATTACTGCAAAGGTGAAATACAGCGCGATTCCTGAAACTGACCGGGTAACACAGCGGTATTCTCGTAACTGGCCGGGGAATACAGCGGTATTCTCGCTGTATCTCCCTATCTGGTTAGTGGATCGATCAGCCACCAGAAGTCTCTTTCATGCGATTCAAGCCTTGACGTGCTGCAGACGACAACATGATGGCGGACAGTGAAGTGAACTGTAGCAGCAGCGGGTCGAACAGCGAAGATTTTTTGGGCATGAAATTACATCATAAAAATGGGATAAAATCGTCATTCACTGTTTTAGTGTGAAATACAGGAAGTATCTCCCCCAAGACAGCTGTATTACCCTTGGCTTCGCCTCGGGTAATACAGCTGTCTTTGGGGGAGGTACTTCCTGTATTTCACACTAAAACAGTGAATAACTAATAGTATTCCACAGCAAGGAACTTGAGAGGACGAAGGGCAGATTCATTTATTAGGCAGGACCATATGTGTCTCTCATGAAAGGGGCCAGCTGAGTTGCTTAAAAGAAGCTATTCACTTGTCTTCAAAACTTACAAAAAGTTTAAAATATTCATGTGTTGTTATTTGTTTGGGAGAACTGGTATTATTTCTTGACGTTTAGGTTGCATTCTCTGATCATGTGCCCTTATCATGATGGAAGTATAACTGTGTTAACTGGCAACCTAAACTGGTGGAGCAGGACTGCAGTTACTATTGGTAAAATATGAATCTGTCCTATTGAGTGTACGTATCTTAAACACAACCATTTGAATTGAAAGTTGAATGGCCCCTTTGTCTATAATTAAGTTTTGAAATTGCCAGATGTTTAAATTTCCCAAGTGTGGCTAATTAGTATAAATTAAAATTTGGCAGCTTTCATTTTCAATGCATTGAATGTGTCTATAGCACCAACTCTAGCCTTTGAGAAGTCCTTCCTTCGGGTTGTTTTGTTCTAAAATTGTGGTAACAATTGACAGTGATGGGTTAGTATAGGTGTGCTGCAAGTGCGTAGGTGTTAGGGCACACAGACGATTGGCTGGGAGGGAAGACCTTGGTTCCAGTTGTAAAGTACATGCAACGCCATCTGATGAGAAACTACCCAGTTCCCAAAGTAGTGCTAATGCTGGGCTATCCCCTCATCATGAGGTTGTTCATGGCTGCTTCCATACTGGCAGTGGATGTAATTTTCAGTGAACCATTGGATTGCTGCATTTTCCTTTTTTTATCCTCTTGGCCTTACTGCCTACAGAGTATTTACGTCATGACTGTGCATGCGTTCATCCTCCGATAACTCTTGCTGATGCAACAACGTTTGAACCAACTGAACTATTATCATGACACTTGTACTGTACAAGTATCTCATTGGAAACTCGGCTGAGTTTGACATTCAGTAACCTTGACCAATTTCCAAGGTCACCAGGGGTGATCATATTTTAGTCATGCAACGTCACAAGGGTTTGATCATATTTTTACCCTTGCTAGGTCACCAGGGGTGATCATATTTTTACCCTTGCGAGGTCACCAGGGGGGATCATATTTTTACTCTTGCGGATGCAATGGCTGTAACTTTTGAACATGTTGAGTTGCTCTCATGAAACTACTGTTAAAGCATTGCATAGAAAACTTTGCTGAGTTTGATATTTCACCTGTTCGCAAATTCACCAAGGGTCATGATATTTTTACGCTTTCCAAGGGGGTCTTAAGGCTATTCCAGCCATTATATTCAGTGACTGCAGGGCCATCAGGCAGTTATTGGTTACTGTTAATAACTGGAACCCAAGCCTTCTGTCCGGTTTGCCCCAGGATCTCTGCATTTGTGGTCTACTTTTTATTTGGTCACTTTCAGTTTTTAAACAATTTGGGACAAAACAATCTGAGGGAAGGATTTCTCCAAGGCTACACAAAACCATTAATTAAATATTGATTGGTACCCTAGCTTACATTTTTGAAGATATTTAAAATTTAAATTTTTCAAGAATCTTCACTTCATTAGGTGTGCCCATAGCACAAAGCTATGGATCAAAGTAAGATTGACAAGTCTATCGATAATGTTTCTGAAGATTTTAAACTCTTGAGTGTGTCTAATTATCGTCAGTTACTACAACTTTTATTTCATTTCATTGGGAGCACCTGTAGCACAAACCTACCAATTGGAAGTTGGATTAACACCTCAATAACAGTGCTTTTGAAAATAGTATACATTAAAATTGTCAATTGCCTGTGATGTATATGATTTGCAAAATATTAATTAGTTATTCCAATCAGATGATCAATTTCAATAATTGGACTCTGGCCATGCAAATTTTCAACTTAAGCTGTAGCATGGTTGCCCGCCGCTTGTGAAGTTGAGGTGAGGAGAATAAAGTGATTGACTCCATCTCTTAAATTTGTACATCAATCTTCCTGTCTGTCTGAATATGTTATTAGCTCTGCTGACAACAGAGCTTATAGAATCAGTGTGTATCTGTTGTCCATTAGTGCATCTGTCCATCAGACTAGAAGGCTTCTAAAAAAGCATTGTGTGGAATTCTTTTTAAATCTTGCATGTAGGCTTCTATTCAATTTGTGAAGGAGATGATAATATTTCTTAAATAAATTTTCAAGGTTCTTTGGTGATAAAACCAAACCTATATTGTCTGAATCTACTTGGCACACAGAGACGCTGATCATCATGCAGTTCATGTTTTGGCCACCAGGTGATAAAGCAGTTGTGGTCTAGTCTTTCATGAATTTTTGTTTGTTAATTAAAGATAGTTTCAACTTCTTCTCTGGAGTGGCTGAACAGAATTGTTTGAAATGTTGTCAGAGTACAATTTAATGAAATATGATGAAAGTCTGAAAATGATAAAGATGTGTTAATTTTTGATGAAGTTATGGGGTAGCAAATTTTGGATGATGTGTATATATATATATGTATATATATATATATATATATATATATATATATATATATATATATATATATATATATATATATATATATATATATATATATATATATATGCTGGTTTACATTTTTTAGCAATGCAGCACATGTATTGCAATATGATCAAGATGGCTGTATAGGGTGCTTTGATTTTACACACAGATGGCTCCCAAGTTAATGGGCCTCTGCCAAATTTGTGAAGGATATGATGATGTATTAATGTCTCGATTTTTATGAATTGTAATAATTTTGAAAACAATCTAAAAAAAAATCACAATTTCTTTTCAGACACAACTTGACCAGTTGCTTTGATACTGCACAAAAAGGTCATCTGGGGTCATGTAATTCTAATTTGGCCACCAGGTGGTACTGCAATTTCCTATTTTGGGGTTTAATTTTCAGTCCTGCTGACTTGTTAGTCAGCAGAACTTATGAAATCAGTTTGCGTCTGTCGTCCATTGGTCTGTCTGTCTGTTAGACTTTCTACATTTTTGACTTCTCAGATATAATACAACATTTTGGTTTTGCACATGACTGTTTCGAAAGTGGTACTCTACCAAGTTTGCAAAAGAGGTGATTATGCAATCCTTTTTCTATGTTTTATGAATTTTCTTATCTTATTTTAAAAAGTTGAAAATATCTTTGGAAGACGTACTTGACCGGTTGCTTTGAGATGGCATACAGGATTACCTGGGTTCATGTAGTTTTTTATTTGGGCTACCAGGTGGTGCTGTGGTAATGATTTTTGTAAAGCTGTTTTTTAACTTTTCCAAAATGGCACAACAGAATTGCACGGAATTTTACCAGTATATAATCTTATCAAGTTAATGGATGTTTGTGAAATTGAATTATGCTTTAAAGAAATTACATGATATCAAACTTTGAAACCGGGTGTCAGTGAGTGTTGCTCCTGTACAGCTATATAACAGCAGTATGTTTACAATGCATGCATTGCAATATTATGGAAACTCTTGTATAGAATACTTTACTTTTGTACATAGATGTTGTCCAGGTGGACCTTCCCCAAAATGGTGAAAGATATGATTCTGCTTAATACTCGTGTATTCTGTGGCAGGGGATGCGTAAACACATTTATAGGGTGTTTGTTAGATGTATAGGAGCTTAGTTTACAAAATTTTAAGAACACTGAAACATTACATAAAAGATATGTCATAGCATTGTTTCATTTGTTCAGTGGTCCTTTTTCTTTTATGAATGATCAAAATTTATATATTAAGCATCCTTAAGCTCTTTCACAGAAACTAGAGCATGTATATACTGAGCTTCCAAACAGTTGCCTGATAAACAGACCAATCTCTGCTTTCTTCACCCCACTAGTTCTGCCCTTTGGCTACATTATCAATGTTTTAACACAGAGATAGTGACCCCAATTCTTATTGATTAACTTTGGTTACCATGGTAACAGACTGGTGCAATGTGGCACACAGTGCCAATGGCCAAGGTGACGATGATCAACTTCCTGATTGGTTCATGAGTCCATGAGGAGAGTGACAGTGTGCTTTTATTACTCTGAGGAAAAATATGTTGGAGAGACAAGATACAGGTCAGTCAGCTTTGCAGGCAACAAAAACAGTTCCACGATAGATACAGGCAACAGAAAGATACCCTTTTGAAATTGGGGCCGGGAATATAGCCTGCATCATGGCCAACTGATAATGAATAATTAACAAGCCAGACTGAAGCATGTCCTGTGATGTGAATACTTTGCAGTACTTACGTTCTTTTACCTTATTGGTTTTAATGAGTGAAGCAATTTGCATGAGGCATGTATCAGTGTTTTAGATGTATAATATGCACTGATGTTAAAATAGATACCATGCAAAATAGCTATTGTGTGCCTGTCTATTGGGACTACAAACATTTTTTCTTTCCTATATTTTCAGGTCAATGGCCATAACGAGAGCTGCTCATATCCATCAAATGGCCATGACGACACATTGCCACACTGTGCAAATGAATCACTTGAAGCCCAAGAGATTCCAAATTAAATGGAAATTCATCAACTTAAAACTTGGTGTATGGTGCTTCTGGCTATAAACATCTGGGAGAAATTGTCTCTTACAACACATTATGACTTTATGGCCTTATGAAATAGTAATTTGTGTCATTTAATTGTAGATTTCAGATGGTATTTGAAGTCAAAAACTGCCCAGGAGTCCAAATTATATTGCTATCCATTTACCTGATAGCATGCCAACAGTGTTGGAAGACTTACTAAAGAGAACTATAAACTGAACAACTGTTTGCTTGAGAACCCCTAAAGGGGACTATAAATTAAGCCACTGATTTGCCCAAAAACCCCTAAAGGGGACTGTAAATTAAGTGACTGATTTGCCTGAGAGGCCCAAAGATGACTGCAAACTGAATGACTGATTCACATGGGACCCTCTTGTCTGTGTGGCATGTGCTGACGGCAATGTCAATGATTTGTATGCCAAGGTAGTTCTTTTTTCCATCTGACACCCACCCGTACAAATTTACACGTATTTTGCCAGTAAGGGGCTTTAATAACTGTTTCAAACCTTGTTTGTGTGATTTACTTTCTTGATTACATTCCACGCACGTGTCAATTATGTATTCATGGAATTCAAATAAATTGCTAAACAGCTTTTCAGCAACGATATATTTTTTTTCTGGTTCTTTCTGTACACTAGCATTCAAGCATGTACATTTTCTCCTCTGTATAAACAATATTTATTTCAACTTATTCCATGATTACACATGTTAAAATACAAATCATTAACATAATTGAAAATCCCATCATGTGTGTGATGAATAGTTACAAAGTAATTATACTGCAAAATTAAGGAGTCAAAACTCTGTATTTATGTATAATGAATTAGATGTAACTACATGAAAAGCATGTCATAACCAATATTACATTGATATGCTATGCAAGATTTTTGGAAGGTTTAGTTTGACATGTAGCTGTGGTTATTACCAGATATCTCTATTTGCTGTTAATAAAGTTTCCACCAACGTCTCGGAATGAAGTGGCTTGCTTAAGTATTTCAAATGTTTCTATAATTTCCTGATTTTCAGCAAAATTATAAAATCATGCATTCTGTTCAGTATAAGCACATATTGGCATGTTTGATGCAGGGATACTGATGTATAGCTTCAAAGCACTTTATTTGACACAATAATACAGTTAGTGCTACATATGATCACAAACAATGGGTATGAATGGTTGATCGCTGTGTATAAAGCAGAGTGAAAAACCTTGATTTCTATGGATGACCCCAATTGAAGGATTTTTGCTATCTGCTATTATTAGGGCTTCCGAACAATATATTTCTACGAACAATTGTACCACATCGTTTGATATAAAGCATGTCTACAAATATATTGAGCATAAGATGTATAAGAGCTATAATGAAAAGAGACTGGGCTGAATCTTAATTATTACATACATAACAATTCACAATAGTACATGTTGCAGAATATTGATTATGGAAAATGATTTTATACACTTGGGGAAACCATCATAGGAGTGAGTATAAGTTTTATCTGTGATGCAAGGTGGCATTACGGTACTCTAAGTAGATCTGGAACGTAAAACCATATTGAATTTTTGGTAGTGTTTCTGGCTGGCACAGTGGGACATGGAACATTACAATAACGAATTTTATAAGAATGCATTGGAGTTTCTGTTGCAAACATTTTCGTAAAATATGAGGTAATGCATCATGAACATACCGTAAATCGTCTAACTGAAGCCGCGGCTTGTACCAGAAATACGTTTTATTTATTTTTTTTTTCAAATTGAAGATGATAAAGTCAGGGTGCGTCTTCTAATAGGGAGTTTTCTTCTTCTCTTGACCTGATGAACTTTTATGGTAGCTTCATGAGTAGACATCCCGAGAGTACATAACATCATAAGGTCAAGTAAGAAAACCAGGGTTGCATTTTTAACATACATATTATTCATTGCTTAAAATATCATAGACAGAAAAAAGGTGATAACATGCTTCTGTAATAGTGATAAAACGACGTAAAAATGATCGGCGAGTCGTACACATAAAACTCAGACGGGACCTTTTTATTTTGACTACTTCAAATTAGCAGCCTGAAGTTCGGGTGTGTCTTCTATTGGGGTTTTTTTGCTGAACAAAATGACGGAGATTAAAATCTTGTAGATGTCCCAAAGTTGGGATGCGTTTTATATTAGAGATGCGTCTTTTACTAGAACTTTTACGGTATTTAAAGTAAAACGTCAAAACTATAACGTGCATGACATTACCAAGCTTCAATATGTTTGTGCAACTGTTAAAATATAGGGTTGGTGTGGAAAAAATATTAAGTTGAACTAATAAGACGGATTGCTTATTTTTGAACCATAAAAGTACGGTCCGATAAAAATCCCCAAGCTAATATTCAATAATTTATATGTGGCAGAAATAAAGAGTTCTATAGAGGTAAACGTTGCTGATGGGGGAGAAAATTATGCAATCCTTTTTAAACACCTATCATTTCTGAGAGCTTAGTACAAAAATGGTTACTTCAAGCAAGGTTTTCAAGAACTGTTGACACCAGGAAATTGAATACATTTGTTCCTTCTATAAGTGTGTCTGTGATTTGAAGATTTAGCTCAAAATTAAATACCCTTTGTTGACAAATGAAAAACCGTAAATTTTGTTTTTAGAAACGTTTGAGGATAACCTATTTGCCATAAGGTTATCAAGTACTTTTTTAAGTTCTTGATTTGTGGCAAGAAACATTCCCATGGCTACCAGTATTATCTGTGGTAAAAATATCAAACGAATGTAGTAAAGTCGTGTCATCTGCGTGCAATATCAAGTCGAATTTAGAAGATGCCCTAACCAAGTCATTTACATTAATAATGAATAAGAGTGGTCCGAGGATAGATCCTTGCGGTACTCTAGTATGTATGAGTAAAGTTTTGGAACAGATATCCTCGAACTGAACACATTGAGCTCAATCATTTAAATAATTTTAGAACCAAATTAATTCAGTGCCATGGATTCCATGGTAACTAAGTTTATGGGATAAGATGGTCTAATGTATCAAAAAACTTTGATAGGTCTAAAAATGCTGTCACCAGTAAATTGCCTGAGGCAAATATTTTGAAAATTCTGTCGATAAATTCCAAAGCCGCCGTTTCCGTAGGATGCATCCTTTTAAAACCATGTTGACTACTGTAAAAGAAATGGTGAGAACAGCGCGAAAAAAAAAAAAAAAAAAAAAGTTGCTGATAGATGACCTTTTCAGGGATTTTTGAAGAGGCAGGATGTAGACATATCGGTCAATAAAAAGTGATGCATTATCTTGTTTGCAAACCGGCAATACCTTTGCTATCTGTAATTTATTCGGGAAAGAATCCCAGTGTTGATGGACTGGTTAACGATGAAGGCAAATGGATCAGAGATGATAGTTTTTATCCTCTTATGTAATTTCATAGAAAGACCGCCATGCCCGGTACTTGATTTAGGTTTGCAATCACTGATAATTACTGAGATATATTCTGGGAAGACACCGGAGAAAATTGACTGTGTTCAAATTGCTCATTAAGGGAAGTAGAAAAGTGTGGAATATCAACAGCGTTAATTTTAGCTGCTAGCTTAGGACCGATATTTGGGAGGAAAATATTGAAATGCTCGCCAGTTTCTGCTTTGCATGCTATTTTGTGTTGTAAATCTTGAAAAATAATGGGAATTCTTTTCCATGCAAAAAAGCTTATGATGTATGTATTTATATTGATATATTTATGATCCTACACTTTGTTTATATTTTGTACCAGCAAATTTGCATGAAGCATTGGAACCTTATGTAATTTACACTTTCATCTTGATTTTGAGATATTATTTCTACTGAATTGGTAGTCGTCAAAAGCAATTCCAAGGTGTGTCAAATGGAATGTTACATCACTGAACGCGTAAATATGATGCAGGAATACAAAACAGACCACGAAAAAGGGAATCAATCTTGATCACTCGCATTACTGTTAACATTTTTGCACATTTTGGCTGTGTGTAACTCATCAATTTCGTTATCTTTGGTGCGACACACAGAACTAGCCATCAATTATTAACATCTGTATCTGTGTCTGTATTCACAAAAGTTTTTGTAATTCTTTTGATGCATCAGAAATGGTGTTTTGTTTAAGATCATGACATTGTATATTAATATTACGTAATCTTCCAGGCTGTCTTGATCTTGAATGACCTACCTTTGAAGTTACTTAGGTCATTTATTCTTTTGGTTTGCCCACTTGAAACAATAATTATCAGTGTAGATATTCACAATATTCAACTGCACATATAAATGCAGATATTGTCAATATTCAATTTTGGATATATCTATAAATTCCTTCCTCTATTAACCCTGGCCTGATCAGATTAAACCTGAGTTAAAAGCTTCCTTTGGTGTGGGCTGGACACAAGCTGTTAGCCCAAGGCGTGCCTTTGTAATGGGTCTTTACAATAATATTCTTCGCAACAATTTTTTTCTGTTAACATGTAATTTAATTAAGAGTAAATCAAGTGGCGATTTATACCCGAGCGCTTTTGGGAGATTTGAGCAGGAAAGTGTTTATGTTGAATCTGGAATTTTATCTAACTTACCGGTAAACTGTGTGATGCTGGCCAACACACCTAAAATTTTAAGTAATTGGATTAATTGATACTTTCAGAATGATTTATGTTTGTGGACTGAGCCCTTTGAACCACTGATGATGCAGTAATCGAAGACGAATTCCATCTTCTCTTCAGTCACATACCCGGTATATTTTTCAGCAGGATGCCTGGATATGTCAATCGCGTGGTAAAAGCCTGTAGCTAGCACAGCTTCCAGTGCCAAGTCATCAAATTTTCTGTCGGCTATGGAGTCTTATTTCTGTCAGAGGGTCAATTCGCTGACATTTATTGTAATTTCTACTTTTCTTTTGGTGAGAACCTGCTGGAGTTGCTCACAGAATAGCAAAGGGAAGACCATTCAACAACCTTACAAGCCAGTATCGCTGTTGCTTTTGATTTGAAGCAGAGAAAACTTATCGCGCACCTGTCTTGTTGAAGCAAGTGGTTGGAATCCAGGCGTGGCTAGCAGACTACCTTGACCATCAGCTGCTCTCCGTAAAGGGAGAGCGGACTGGCCGTGGCAGTGTGAGTATGAACAATTAACAACACATTGTATCGGCATGTACTCGAGTGTATCAGCGGGCAGACTGGCCACTTTGAATGGAACTCACCAGATGCTGGGGGCATGAAAGGTTAACTTTATGTCCTTTATTCCTGGTGTTGAAGGACAGCGAGTGTATGCCTTTCTATTAGCTCGTGGTTAAGTCTTCTGGAAGATCCACATGGACCAAATATAATTTCTGTTAGTGGCTGCTGAAAATTGGCCCCGGTACCTCACTGAGCAGAATTTTTACACTTTTCGGATTTTACTTGTACATGGGAGACATTTGTTGGTCTGTGGTAGACATTGCAGGTCTAACCACAGTAATCCAGGTTCATTTCAATTTTTAAATTATTTCCAATTTTCAATAACTGTACACTAATTAAGTTCACATATGTGAACAAGATTTTCACATGTATAATTATAAAATAAATACTAAAACGGCTTGTCATAATTACTATTCAAATTTCATAGAAGATTATCTGGCAAAAGTTGTTAAAATGTACACTCATTTATGATCACCAATGCCCCCAAGTGATAATTAAATATTATTTTAACATTAACAAATAACAGTAACCTCCTGCCCGGTGAAGAGAAACAGAAAAATGCCCCATGTTAGCAATGTTTTTTAGTTTTCACTGGGCACACGTCGCCATGTTTTAACATGAAAATATGTCAGTTACCGTCTGTGTGGGGAAGCAAAGCAGAAAATACCCTCTGTTAGCAGTGGGTGTGTTCGACTTCACCGGGCAACTTTTGTTTGATGTTTTGTGATCACGGAACGGCCGGGGTCTTTAACTCACCACCTTCGGCACCAATCACCTAGCCGAAAATGAGAAACTACACCAAATCCCCATTCCTGAGACAGGGTAAAGTTTTCTGTTACGCTTCACCATACAAGTGTTGACGGATTCGTCTCAATTATTTATTCTTTTTCATGGAGGCTTCAAGTTAGGAACACGGATCGCGGAACTGAAGCAGAAACGAAAAGTTCCTACATAAAACAGTGTATGGGCGTGGCAAATGCAGAATCTGCATGGGATAAGGGGCAAGGAAATTACACTTCTAAGCCAAAGGAAGGACAATAAATATCGATTATAAGATGATAGTATTTCTGGCCTGTATGCTCTCAATATTCGATGGATGAATTAGTTTTCTGGGATGATACAGCGTGCGTAATGATAGACCTGGTAGTAGATGTGGCTCTAAACCACAATGAACAGTGAAAGTCATTAAGTTGAGTATCACTGAAGTGCAAGTGGACACTATCTCCTGTTTCATTCACTCAAAGTGCTGACGTACGTAAATTCTCCAATCCCGGTAGCTCAGATCTGTTTATGTCGAAAGTCCCGTGCAATGGGCCTGCACCGACACGACGTCATCGGGGTCCAGAGTAACCTATTTACTCGCCCACCTTTTGGTCCTCTTGAGTCAAGATAACTGTTCTTTCCACATTGTCAAGTTGTGTGTCCCTTGTAAGACATTCAGATATAGGCAATTTGTAACATCATGCTGGTCTGCACAGGTTCTGGCTTGAATTATTGGTTTAGGGTGTTCAAAGTTGAGGTCCTCATTATTTGAATACGAAGATAATGAACATATTCTAAATTTTGACAATTAAAATATATTTTGATCCAATTTCGGGTATGGGGTAGGTATTCTTTGCTTAATGTTGTTTCAAAGCGCAGTAGATCAATCTATATTTTATTTTGTTTTATTATTTTATTTATATTTGGGGGGGGGATGGTTAAAAATTTCAGTGGACAAAATTTATGCTTTTGTTGTGTAAAATGTTTAAACTAAATCGATTACTTCCCCAAACAGAAAATTACAATATTGCAACGTCAGACAGCGCTCGCTTTATCCCCAGCTGACCCTGGCAAACTGATCACGCTGTTACCTGTCATCTCACTTCCCCACGCGTTGTTGATCGCATCTTTGCGTTAAGCCTTTTCTTGGCGCGGCTCGGGTGCATTCCGCGCAAAGGAAAGCTACTGAACTGCGTTGTGCTTTTATGGTAGGTCTTATCTACAATTCTCGGCAGAAATTCTCTGTAATAACATGAAAATTAAGTCAGAAAAAGAAAAAGAAAAGACGCCAATTTATATCGGGGTACCTTTGTAGAAGCAGGAAAGTATTCAAATGCAGGTTTGCATGTGATCTGGCCAAAATGAGCTGTTTTGCGTCCTCAGGTACAGTAGCACTAGAGCGTGCTGTGTTTCGCTATATATGCAAGTTAATTGAATCATGGCCACATTGTAGTGCCGGGATGAACGTGATTAATTTTATCCAACAACTTTTTAATGAAGACAAGATTGTAATTCTCGAATTTTGATTTATCGCATTACATGACAGGTTGCGTGATGTAAAAGTGGAATGCAGTGAAAGTATCAAAACTGGTCTGCTTCATGTGACAACTTGATTTATCTAATTGAATGTCATGCTTCAAGATGCATCGGGTTTACAACCGTAGAATTAGTTTTCAACCTTGCGTTAAATAAGTCTTGTGCGTTTTCTATAAAGTACAGAATTAAAAGATTAGAACGCTGGAATGGATGGCGACCGGACCCGCTCATTTTGTAAGTACAATATATAAAGAGTGCATACAATGAACGAAATAAAATGAAAAATAAAAAGAGCAAATAAACCAGCCAATCTGATCTTTGGAAAAACAAGTGTGATCATTTGAACAATTTCAAAATATTATACACACCTAGAAGATTGTCCTGTGACCAATTCTCCAAAAATCTAATTTAAAGCTGCTAGACGACTAAAACGTGAATTTATGATTACCGGACATAATCCAACGAGCGCACTCCTGTGCCTTAAACAGGAGTATGCAGGGTTTCAGTCAGGGAAGGGGCTTCCAATGGAACTGAAAAGGCATATTCAAGTAGCCTAAGGCCGCAAAGCTCTGCTAGAGCAGTTCGGAGGCATCTCCCCAGAAAAGTTTCAAATTGCACACCTGAAATGGTGCATTTTGTTACCCAGAAATACACTTATTTAGCATTTTTGCGACAAAGAATGAAGCAAAATGTTAGACTATTTTGCAAACTAAAGTAAGATACACTGAACTCAAACTGTTAAGGGCATATTCCAGCGATATAAATTTTCGACCATCTGGGTGCACTATCAATGAAAATCTGTAAATGGAGGTCAACGAGTCCATGTTTACTATTCCACCTTACAAACGTAGATGATGGCGAAAAATAAATTTCGCATCTACTGAAAAAACAAAATGTGTGTCCATGTAGGCTTGGTGTCTGTTGGGTGACTGGCAATTGTTTGTTAGAGAAAGTTGGACGTTCCATCATGTTATCATTGTTAGTCCTCTGAACCTACATGCCAATTAAGTAAGTGAACAAAACTGACTGCTTTGCTGAATACAAGTTCATGTTGTCTTGATATGGGTGGTGCCTGTTTTACTTGTGGTCACTTAAGGTAATGTTCATTTTTTTTTTGGATAATTTGTTCATTTGAATTGACATATTCTGTCAGACATACTTGTTTTCTGTCATATGTCCACATTTGCAATTTCCAGCCCCCACACAATCTGTTGAAATGAACAAAATACGTCTAATATTAACATGATTGTCAATGGAATGCGTTTGAATTAGATCTTGATTCTGCGCTAGCACCACGGTTTTTGCAATTGTACCCAGTTTGGCTAAGGAAATGATAATGTTCTTTAGACAAAGGCTAATTATCTTAGCCAAAACCGTGAGTAAAGTTCTACGTCTGTATTTGTAGGAAAACTTGCTGTGTGAAGGGAGTAGAACAGGTTGAAATCCACAGAGAAAGGTGAGAAAGAAAAAGCTGAGAATATTGGATGCAATGTATATCTGAATGTCAAACGACATGTGCTGCTTAGAGATGACGTCATCATCGACCGTTGGTCGCCGACAAATATTTTCGATACGTAGCGGAAGGTAATGTCAACAGTTGGTTTCTGGGATGTACATGGAATTCAAAATAAAGTTGAATCAATCTTTGTTATTAACTGGTTACAAAAACATGATTTGTGTATACTTTGTGAAACTCATATTGACACCCCCTTTGCTGCACCCAGTTATACGGTGTTCCAAGGTGTAAACTCTTGCTCAAGGCGTGGTGGAGTGGCGCTGCTGGTGCTTAATAGTTTGCAAGATAGAGTGACCATCATAAACACAATCCCTGGAGATCGAGTGTGGTTTAGAATCTTGAATTCCCGGGTTTTTGTGGGTGTTATATACCCCCATCAGACTGTAGCTTCTACTGTGAGAATGGACAGGCTGGTATTCAAGAGAAATGCTTAGAGGATGACGAATAAGCTGTAATTGTTGGAGATTTAAATGCTAGGTGTGGTGCGACAATTAACCTGTTTGTGTAAGGAAATGAAATATATTCTTGCAATGATATACCAGATGGTATCGATAAATCCAATACAAACGGGAATTGATTATTACAGTTGTGCGCAGATCGTGACCTTCAAGTTATAAATAGCCAATTAGTAAAGCTCAGTGCATTGGAAAAGCTCAATTACTTTTCGAAAAAAAATCTCAATGGATTTTTCAAGCTTGACTTACGAGTAGGTATAGATAGCATCCAAAACATTACTAGAATTTGTGAATTATTTCCATGTACAGATGTAGATCCCTGAATGGCTATGGCATCTGATCCCGTGCCTGTGATGGCAAAGTCCCATTTTGATGGGTAAAAATTGATAAACAGTGATGATTTGGTTGCCTGCGTTCGTGAACTAGGAGATCATGCTGTGCTTCACCATCAGGAGAAACAACGGAGCAAACGATCTGTAAAAATCGAAGACATAGAGCCTGAGATAGATGTCCTGAAACTCGGTGAACACGATGTTCCTGGGATATGTGAGGAGAATGTGGAGAGTGGAGCTCAGAACCCTGTCAGGTATTTTGTATTCATGTGCTGCCGTTGGTTTGAAAAAGCGAAGAGCCACCTCGTAATCATGTATGCAAAAACAGATGGCAAAAAATCATGGATATGAATGATAGCAAAGTGTTATGGGAGGCGATAAACTGGAAGGCTGAGTATAATGAAGAATTACACGGGTACCATCTGATGATATATTAAAAAAAAATAGAAAAACTCGTTAACCTTCTCAATGCTGAGCATAATAAACATTGAAGAACTTGAAAGTGACATTACTGTACCTATGTTAGACAATGTCATTGGTCTGAGGGAAGTTTTAGTTGTAATAAGCTCAACCAAAAAAGTAAGTCTATGTTTAGAAGAGTCCACACAAAAAACAAATAAACACATATTTTGGTAATATTTCATATTTTTTATATCTGGTATACACCTTACATTTGGTTTTAGACACAAGTGCAGAACAAATGGATCTACGCTTCACTGCACAACACTTGAAAACAAACAAAGTCTGCAGCACAAGTGCGCAAGATAGTCCATATGGCAATAGCATTCAATGCGAGCTGAATGGGGCACTGTAGTGGGTATCACAGACTGTGCTTAAGTTTTAAAATGTCACATTTTGACAGGAAGGAAAGAATTTAACTGGTCAGTAGAATGTCTGATGACTTGATGACTATATACGGTTGACTTTCGCTCAACAGGATGTGTATCCACCGTGATTGTTGGCACACTGCTGGCAGTGCTTTCTCATGCTGTGGATCAATTTTTTGATCAGTCTCTGGGGTATATTGTCCCACTCCTCCAAAAGATAGCGTCTAAGGTCTTCAAAGTTTGACTCGGGACCCATCCTCTGGTATACATTTCGCTTGAAATGGCTCCACAGGTGTTCAATAGGATTAAGGTCAGGGGAGCAAGCTGGCCAATCCATTGCCTCCAGACCTTCCCTGGCCAAGAATTCACTAACTTCAGTCGCAACACGAGGCCTTGCATTGTCCTGCATGAGGATAAAATTTTCGCCAATGGCACCAGCATATGGCACAACATGCGGTTGCAGGATCTCTGTGACATAATGTCTGGCAGTCATGGTACCATTCAGGACAAGGTCTGTCTTCCTATGGCTCTTGCCCTGTCCACTTCAGATAACCGTTGCATGATGTCTTGACCACAAATGGACAAATCCATACCCGAACCTGGGTCCCCATACTTTTATACCCATGCTTAGCCCAGTTTTTGTCCATATTACACAGGTAAAGTTCACTAAAACAATGACCCAGTGTGCCCAAACAAGGGCAGGATACCTCACTGAAACCACCCCATTCAAAATAGCCTTTTTGCAAAGTGTGGTTTCTGACTTTGTCTCACATTATGCACATATGCAGTCAAGCATGCACTTTCAATTTGCTGGTCTCGACACATGTAGCACCCTAGGGATTATTCTACACATACATGTAAATACTTGTCAGGAAACTAACCAAATATAAAACATATATCAAATTATAAAAGCGGAGACGTATTTTTTTTATTGGGTTTAGAAAAACAATTATAACCAAATAAGGGGTGCATGTGGCCTGGACGGTGTCAGCCCAGAACTCTTGAAGCTATTACCGTCTCAGTGCCTAGTTTGTCTTACAGCCTTGTTTAATAGAGTATTTGTGACGAATTATCCAAGTGCATGAACATTAAGCTAGGCATGTAATGCCGTTTAAAAAAAGGTGACAAATCACGATGTGATAATTACAGAGGTATACGTTTTATAAACAGTATGGCAAAAGTTTATGATTATATATTAAACAACAGACTTATGAAATGGTTTAACCCAGATAGGGAGCAGGCAGGTGCAACTCCCAAATGTGGGTATACTTGGCACATAGTGATTCTACGTTTGATTATGGATTATTGTTTCAAAAAAAGGTTTAAACTGCTTTTAGTGTTAGTAGACTTCTCAAAAGCATACGACCGTGTACAAAGACAAGCACTGAGGAGAGCTTTAAACCAGTTGGTGTGCAGTATGCTTATGGCAATAGCATTAGCCTGGATGTACAAACTTTTCAACAGTGTAGTGGGCCTTGCAGTTATCTCCACAGTGGTGGGGGTCCGTCAGGGCTCCCCTACCTCACGTTATTTCTTTGTCATTTTTGTAAATTACCTCATTAATGGTGTTAGAATGGGATATATTTCTCAGCTTCTTTAAGTGGCTACACTTTTTAATGTTTATGGGTGATACTGTAATTGTGTCATCTAGAACAAAGTGGCTTGAGAAGCTACAAATCTCGAAAGAGTGCTAGGTTGGGACTGACTTTAAATAAAGGTAAGATGAGATTTATTGCTGTGAATGGAACATTAGAGGATCGTTTGTCTGTCATCGTGGGTACCACTAACACTCTGAAAGTGTCACATTGTGATCAGTATACATATCTAGGGAGTATCTTCACTTACGATGACTGCATTGTCTCTGCCATCACCGAACATGCAAAGACGATGAAAAACATTTCTTGAAACTCATCTCATTTTTTTTCATAAAAAACAGATGCCTTTCACGGTTAAAAGAAGGGTCGTGGATGCAACCTTTACTGCAGCCATTCTATATGTCAAACTTGGTGTAATGTGGGGCATAAGAACATGGACACCCTGTATGCAAATGCCATAAAGGCACTTTTAGGCATGAGTGTAACTACAGCGAATGACCTGTGTTTTGTGGAGTTAGGTTATCCATGGCTCCAAGACTTTGTTACATATAAACAAGCTCTTTTCTTCAATGAACGGAAGGCACAAATTGTAATATGACCCATTAATGTAACAACATCTCGTGGCACAAGTACAGGTGCCTATCTAAACTGTTTATTGGGTGTGGACAATGTGTCGGGGCAAGGACTGGAGACGATAAGACAACGGGTTATGTATTCATCTAGGTCAAAGCTCACAGTGTCTTAGAAGATTAAGCCTACCTTATGTGTGCATGAATCATACACAAGAGATCTCAAAGTGTTTGTGGCAGAGTATATCAGAGTAGCCTTCATTCACTGATTTTTGTTGGCACATATACTGAGAATAGAGATGGGAAGGTGTGTGTTCCTACCTCCTATAGTGATACTGTGTACTTCTGGACAGGCAGATGATGAACCACATGTGATTCAGTGGTGGCCTCTGGTTCGAAATATACGCGAAGCTTATAGTAAAGACACTATGACATTTCCAGCATTAATATCCTACACTAAAGATCTAAACGAGTCCTCTATGATATTTTGGTGCTTTTTGATTAATGTTCAGTTCTGTTGTTCGCTTGTTATATACTATGTATTGCTTTGGACCATGGTCAGTAAATATACTACTACTACTACTACTACTACTACTACTACTGCTACTACTACTACTACTACTACTACTACTACTACTACTACTACATGCTTTGCCCCAAGTGACTTGAGAATGAACCGCGACCAACAGATATGGCTACACAGTGACAACTGTTGTGTGGACAAGCAGATAGTGGTGAAAGTGAAACAGGTGTGCATCATGTTTTTGCAATATTTCTCGAAAACTGCTCGATGATAAAAGTTTAGTCTTGCAGCATTTTAATCTGTACATACTTAAAATTTCAAAACGAGTTAGCAATTTTTTTAATGCGTCCGTTCTCTCATGACAGACAACCAAAGTTGTCGGTTGGCTAATTTTTATATTGGGACAAAACTCCAGACTACATTTTTGTGAACCAGTATGGATGTATAAATTGCACTTATTTATTAACTTTATTGGACAGTGGGCGATAAGATGTCCCCATGCTTTTCTGTTTATAAATATTCTTATCAAAAACTATTTTACTATTTGCATTGTCATTTTGCTGGCCATTTGAAATAGTTTCTTTAACTGCAATCAGTACACCTCTATCGTGCTAGAATGATCATTCCTGGAAGTTAAGTAGCCTGAATAGTTTGGAATTATCTGCATGGTGTTGATACAAGGATCCAGTTCGTTTCAGAAATACAAATCACATGACCACATATTATCTCAAACTCTGCCCTATACCCTGCTTTACTCTTTGTATTCAATGCAAGTGGTTGCATTGTAATAATCTTTTTTCTATTTTTTCTAGGAGGGTGTATGGTGTTTGTTGAAACTTTGGTCCTGCCTAATCCAGCACTATCTTCCTCTTTGCCATGAAGGGAGGAGCCCATGTTGTGTTGCCCTTTGTAAAATTTGTACTGTTGCTGGTACTGTCTAGAGAATTGAGTGGTTCAAAAATTCTTTATTTCCAGCTCAAACGTCCAAAATAACTTACTTTCCATATGTTGAGACTCATGCCTTGCACATTTCAATTCCACAACATCTCTATTCAAACATGTATAAGAATAGTCAGAACACAGACAGAGAAAAAGATTCTTTATTAACGATGCCCGCCCCCTAGGGGCCAACAGTAACATTAACAGAATTTCTGTCCAGGATTTGTGATGACTTATCACAATGAATATTCACCACAGTTTAATGTTATGTTGTTCTTTGGGATCAATAATCGTGAGGTTTATTTATTTTTTTCAATCTTGACTCTTTATTCTAGCAGTCCTTTCTTTACACCATCTAATAATCCCGATCGTAAGTCCAAGACCTTTCCTCTGCATTGTGTATCTTTATGTTCTCCTTTGCCTCTCTCCACTTTCCTGTCCACCTCTCTACCTAGTGGTACTGGCTCCACCTACTTGAACTTAGGTGTACTTACATTGGTTGGCTGCCTTCCATCTTATTTCCTGACCACTCCATTAATCCCTCCCACTACAGCAAAAATTACGTACGTCATGATGGGAAGTTAAGCAAAATTACTTGGAAGTGAAGCTTGATGCAATTCTGAGGAGTTATGAATTGTGAAAAGTAGGGATCACATAAGATAACCAGAGCTGTTTGTGTATCACACATAAACTTTTCTCAGGACACCAAGTTGCAACACAGGATGGGTGAAAAGGTTATGAAGTGTGGACATGGAAACCCTATGTTGCCAATGCAGTCCATTTGCTAGAGCAACAAACTGATATAATGTTCAATTAAAACTGACTTAGAGATAGTTGATATATATGTATCATGTATTGGGATGCGGTAGAAGGCATCTTTCAGGTCCAGTGCCCCTGCTTAGGCAGTGGACTCCATCATGCATACATCTGCGTCTGGTGTTTTCATGGTAAAATGCTGGCTTTTCACATGCTTATTAAAGTCTATTATGATCACTTGAGTCATCTTCTTCCTGATAAGGAAGATGTATTCTTTTCCCTTATGGCCTCATGGAATGATCACTTGTTTCTACAGTAACTTTTCAAGTTCAGTTTCCAGTGTTTTTGCTCTGAATTTGTAAACTTAGTTTCAGGCAGTATCCTGTGTTGGGTAGGCATGTTATATGGTCAATTTTGTATTCCATGATTATAGTTGAATTTCTCTAACACCAGTTATTTTTTATCATTTAATTGTGTAATACTTTGATCTTCCAGCTGTGAAATTTACTGCTAATTGGCGTTTTCAGGTGAAATTTTATTCATGAAGCTGGTACGCTGATGATTTTACTCCATATGGAAGGTAGACTGTGCCTGACATGGGCCCTCCTGTGTAGCAATTAAATCCGTTTTGCGTGTTTTGATAAAAACAGATGTGCCTACTCGGTCATTATTTGGCTGTATTGATTCCGGATCTTGGGCTAACTGTCCTCTTTCTACTGTATTTCTTGCATCTTTCAGGGTTTTTGCCCTTTGCTATGGTGGCCTATAAACTTTTTGAACCATTATAATAACGTGACTTCTTTCAGCACTTCGCCTAGCTTGGGCCACCTGTTTGGCATCGTTTAATGTATGAGGTAGGTCATCAATAAACTGGTAGACTAGTTGGTGTCTGGCAGATCACTGCCACACAGGGCCTCCAGGTACTCCTTGTTAAACACCGACCCATTTATTATGGGGACAGCGATAGTTGGGAGTTTGAGGGCACACAAGATTGTGCCCCTAGTTTTTCCTTGAAAGCTCTTTCATAGCTAAGTGCTTTTTCAAATTTGTTGTCGATCATTGTGGCTAACTTGTCATTAACTGCTAGCCCGTAAGTTTTATTAAGATGTGACAGAAATGTAATCAGCCCTCAAAGTTCACTGGAAGATACCAGAAGCTGTACAGTATCGGACTTCGGTAAAAAAAAAAAGTTGCAAAAATGTTTACTTAAACTACGTTAATTTAATTATTCCTGTATAAAATAGATGCAAAACATTTTTTATACTTCATTTCCGACTGTTCACAGTAACTTTTCATGTGAGGAAATGCTGCATTTAATGTCACTGGTATTTTAACTTCTTCAATCCAGAGGTAAAGGCAAAATTTATGAGGAAAATGCATAGCTGAATTTGAATTAATATAGGAAACTCTACATTTTCATTAAAGTTTGTAACAAACCACCATAAAATTTAGTACTAAATTTCAACCTTGAGTAAAGAAAATAAATACCTAAACGAAAAAGTCTCTTCAGCAATGTTAGGAAATGCCATGGTAATTTATATTTATTTTTGACTTTTCTGCACACCACTCAGTCAGATTCACTTCAAACTCTCTTTCTCACACTTGTCAGGATCTATATTTTGCAATTTCGAGTTCTTTGCAAAAACCATTAGCCATATCCACTTAACATTTTGATGGGATCGACCTTGAGTACTTTTCTATAAAATATGTTCTGTATGTTCCAATGCTCTTGTTCCATGATTATTTTATTATTTGTTTCTCTTCTGTTCTATTCCTTTTTTATGCAAAATTTTCAACAAATATTCACGACCAGTTGGCCAACTACTATGAAATTGCATGGGAACCCTTTTGGTGACATTGAGACTTTGACTTGTTCAATTGGTGGTGCTCCAAATTTTTTTTTTTTTTTTTTTTTTTTTTGCGGATTTTGGGGTTTTTGCAATTTTTTTGTCCTCCGAAATTGTTATTCAGATTATCCTAAAATACAGTGGAAACATAGCTTGTGGAAGGATACAACTAACGTTTTCATTAGTTGATGATACACGGGATGCCAGACGTTTTAAAAGATTTTTCGAATACCTTTGGTGCAGTATATTTAGTACCCATTTTAACACCAGGATCGTGCAACACGAGACCCCAGTACTTTGGGAGAATAAGGACACCAAGCTTAGGCAGCCACCACGAGAACTAAGTTCATAGACAACTGCAAAAGGGTAGAGAAATATCAATATGTTTTGCTTGTATTGCTTGTCATATTATCAAAATGCCTCAGTAAAACTGCAAAGTACCACGCTGTTCTCAAGACACCAGGAAATATGCCAACGAAACGAAATATTCCTGGATGGAGGGGTTACTCTTCATGGCTTCCCCCACAAATAGGCAATCCAGGAAAGAGTGGTTGAAGATCATCAGGCGACCTGTGGATTGGAAGCTGTCCAAGTTTGATAGAATCTGTTCCAGATATTTTGTTTGGAGGTCCAACACTACTCCTGTGCAATAGTATGTCCTACCACTGCAACAAGAGGCCAGCATAATTTTGTGCCTAGCCACGTGCGAAATCACCACACCTCACCCTATGATGTTTAGAATTGCTGAGGGATTAGGATACCTGTCAGTCAATGCATGAATTCTCCTTGAGCACTTTTACCTTTTTATGAAAGTTAGTGCTGTTTCCTTTCTTTACCTTTTGCCCAAACTGAAATTGGGTTCTCTTTAAACTTAGTGGGACTGTAACTGGACTTCAAATCCGTCAGATATGTTAAGGATATATAACATGTTATCAATGACTTACCACTGAAATGATATATTACTGAATATAACTCTGGATTCAAATGTAAAGTATGGTAAACTATACATTTTCAAAAACGTAACAAACCGAAGATACTTTTCATTTCAATCTTACTTTGTCAGTTGGTTGCAATGTTTGTTTAATAATTACAAAGTGATAATTATAATTTAACACAAATATCGCTTGAACTTATTCAAGTCTGAACAAACTGGCCTCAAACTGGAGCAACCTGAAGTTTATGTATTGAATTAAAATGGGTGTCACAAATTTTCCAATTTTTGTTCCATTTTGTCACAAGAGTTGATCAAAGGTGGCTTGCCTTTGATGTGTCATCTTTTCAACTTGAAACAGCAGTATATGAGTAACAACAAGAAAAGTGCCAAATTTGAGACACGCTCTTTACATTTATAAGGTATTCTATAGTTTACCACTAATTTGATGTTAAAATATATTAAAATGTAGGAGCTGGAGCCAAATTTGTATCAAAGAATGATAGTCACTTCTATACACTCTGATAATTGCTGTGTAAGCATTGTAGCTAGTAAACACAACAACAGTGCTACAGATTTTAACTTGATGTTTTGTTTCCAAACATGTATCCTTTATGGACCTTTTGAGTGTATTCTGACAATTATCCAAAAAAAGTGCCCCCCATCACTAACGCCAATAATAACCTGCCTTACATCTTTAAATACATGGTAATTTACCGACTTTTAACAAATTATCAAAGTTAAGAAAAATCGGTAAGGGAATATGTAAGTGGTAGCATCTTTACTGTACAATAAGTTGAATAGAAATGTATCATATTGGTTCATACCCCAGTAATATTGGATGCTAGCGCCAATGTAACTATGAAACACTTATAGAAAAGTACATATTAATTTTCTTTTGCTGTCATTTATTTTGACCTTGAGTGACAATAAAAGGTAAACTGACGTAGTCACTAATATCCCAGTAATGGTGGATCATACAGCAATGAACACTCTTAAATATTTATGGGAATTAACCATGGGATTCTGTTTTTATGTTGCGTTTGACCTTGTGTGGCATTGAAAGGTCATTTGGAAGGTCAAACTTGCACATGGAGAAACGTCCGGCTGTTCCGCTGGAATTGTATCTTGTGGAAAGGCAAAAGTTGTTCATTGGGCAGTTATGCCGTGGATCTCTACTTTTAATGTATGTTTCAAATCTCGTGCTTTTCGATTATACATACATTCCTATTTATTACCATATAAGTCTTTAGGAATTACAGTGATGCGCACAAATTTTGCTGTAAATATCAAAAAAAAAAAAACGAAATATGCAATTTGGCTGTCTGACACCATTGCCAGGAGTCTGTCATATGCTGTCCTGAGCACTTAGCCAGCAATTGACAGTATTTACTCAACTGTCACAAACTTGATTCATTCTTTGAAACATTTACTCCAGGGCCGGGCATGGGTCATAGGCTGTCCCAAGCACTGGGCCAGAAATTGAGAGAATTTACTCAATAATTACAAACTTGATTCATTCTTAACATAAAATGACATAGAATTTGGTATTTTGGAGCTTTCATAGTGAGGAGTAAGTGTCATCATGGAGTTTGTGTTACATTTCTTGTACAGGATGTTCATTTTAACAGTCCTTGTTAGGAACACCTGAAGCTTATTCGGGTGTCTGACTGGAACTGTCTACGTTATAATCAGTGGGACTGAACATATAGCCCCTTTTTGTTTTTTAGATCAATTTTACACTGGCAGGCGGTCAGACTTATGTGTCTGATGCACCTAGAAAGGGTATATAGTAATTCAGGAGTAAGTTAAATTTCAACTGGTTCTATACTGTTTAGTAATTATGTTTTGTTTTACAGGTATTCTGTATTCAGATTGAAGCTCTGCATTTATAAACAAAACTTCACTTATTTAGCTAATTTATCATTTACGACGTTTATGTTTATTCATTCTGATGTGGGTTGTGTTTATTATATATTTAGCTTAGACAAGGAGCTGCTGCTCAGAGAGAGATAGGTGCAGGTACCGGGTCTGAAACATGTTCTGGGTAGTGACCTGTTAAAGGCCCTTAAATTTATTTGGGCTAATACGGCCCATGTAAAATTCTACAGAAGCACGTGAAAATAGTACTTTCATGTCTATATAGGCTAGTCAGTAACAGGTTAGGTTATGAAGTGTGGAGAGTTCGGACTAGGAAATAGGGTAATGACTACCAAGAAGTGGCTCTGGACGAAAAGTCACAAATACCATTCTGTTAGCTTTGAGCCATTGATGCTCGATGGATAGGTCTGCACAAACTGGTCCATGATTTCTGATTTTAGAAGCACACTGTAATTCCAGTAACGTCTTTAGTCTAGCACCAATTTTACACTTATTTCAGCTTTTGTTATTCTTGTAAATTTTGTTACTCAGTGGACTTATTAATGACAAATCAGGATAATGTTTAGGGGCACAAGTACACATAAATGACAAGATGGGCTCTCTAAATTCCCCCTTAATCCCATAACAAATCATGAGCATTGCATACAATAATGAGAACGGTTCAGCGTTAACCCCGAGTGCTGATTTTGAAATGCATTTTGACGAAAATTGTAACCATCTATTCTGTAAATAATATTTCGTCAAAAACAAAGAAGTTCACGGTGACGTTGCTAACAAAATATTCAAATTGTGAGACCCTTGCTTGGGAAATTTGGTGTTATCTTGTAAGACTTCCAATATCATTTATTTGATATACAGCATCAAACGTTAATCACACTATATAGGCCAAACTACTCAATCAGTTAAAAGGAGATTTAGTGCACACAAAACTACAATTAAAGGTCACAAACTAAACATTTTTTGTGTAACCATTTCAATTCTGAGGAACACTCACATTTGCATAGCTGGGTAAAGTTTTTGATTACAAAGCACCCAATTTGTTAGACCAAGGTTGTAATGTAAACACAGAAAATTGTTACAAATGGACGATTTTTGAATAGAAAACTTAATTCAGCCTTTCCCTTTGGACTCAATGACAGAATTTTAGGTTTCGGTGATGTTAGGAATTTGGAGTTTACTACGGTTGATAGCAGTCACGCATATGTTCATAATAATCAGGCCGGTATTCAAAGGGGAAGGAGAAGAACTCATGGACAAAGAGAATCTTGGAAAAACAAAAAAATAAGGTACACGGATACCAAAGGTCTTGTTTAAAATTTAGGCTGTCTCTAATGGCATTGAACAATAAAATATAGCTCCTAAAGCACTATCCTTTCAAGATATAACCAGAATCAATGAATATTTGGGTCTTACTTATTCTGAATACACATTTCCACCAAAAGTTTATGAAACTGTGTATGGCTTTACAACAACTATTTGGTAATCAGATTCTGAAAAATAAAAAAAAGGGATCAAATGTTTTTTAGCATTCCTTTGAAACACAAAATTATTAATTCACTGAGGATTCAGTCCTTTTTCAAATTGAAATTTCTTCATAACATGATTCCCAAAGAATGCAAAATAAAAGTTCCCAAAATATTTACTATAAATATACCAATAATATTGGACAAAGTACCAAGAATTACAAAAAAAATTTAGTTTCAATTACTCTTAAAGAGATTGCAGCTAATCAAAATTGTGACTATGTCTGACAACAAATATTCCAATTTTGTTGATACATACAACAAACATTTATTAACAGGTGATTTGGATATAATACAAACTTCAGTTTTAAAGCATTGATGAAAAAAAAGATACAAAATTTCGGATATATCATGAGTTGAGCATTGACAGTATTTTTCAGGTTGCATGTTCTGCTTTAATTCCCATTGTTTGAAATGGACAAAGAAAGAAAAATAGAATTTTAGTAATTTGACGGATGTTATCAACCTTAAAAGGAGTCTTTAGAAATGGAATTTATCATTACAAATCCAACATTAAGGATTTAAGAATGGTAAATTAAAAGCAGCTTGAGGTTTCAAAAGCAGCAAAGAACTACATGAAAGATTTGTAATCACTCACTTTGATAAGGCAGGTATTAGGTATGGGGTCATCTGGAAAAATATTATTTGGATGTTTTGAAAAATGAACTTGGCATCAAGAATATTTCAGACATAAGAGGGAATGACATATATATACTACACGAGCAATTAATTGATAATTTGATAAATACCCGTAAGGATGAGATGAAAAGAAATTCTAATATCAAAATTTCTGAAGAGGACTCTTCTTTTCTACTTTTGTTATAGATACCCAAATTACATTAAACCCTTTAAATCAAGATTCGTAGCTGGCGCTTCCAAATGTACAACAACACAGCTATCAAAGGAAGTAACAAGCTGTTTGACTGCAATTACGAATCATTTCCAAAAATACTGTTATGTTATTTCTAGAAACTGGAATAAATTGTTTGTGGAGTATTAACAACTCGTCCGAGTTTGTGTCTTAAATCAAAGACTTATAAGCAAAACGTATCAGATGTTTTGATTTTTGTTCACTATACAGAAATATACCCATATAAATATTAATTTATATCAAAAATGCATATTGGTTGCATAATATATATTCAAAAAGTAACATTAAATCTTACACTGTTGAAACTTTGAAAGATGCCATAAAATTTCTTTTGCATAATACCTGACTTGAATTTAAGTACATGGATATATTGATAAAGAAATATTTTCATTTGGCTACAAAATTTACAAACAATGCAAAGTATATTAATGACATTGCTTGAGTAAATGTGCCAATGTTTAATGAAATTGCTTTAGAAATTTACGCAAAATATATCCCTCTGAATGGTAGCAATTCAAATGATTTCATACATGTGTTCCTGAACTTGCATATTCAGGTCTCAAATGACTGGTTAGGCATTAAAATCTATCACAAAACTGATGAGTTTAACTTTGAAGTAGTCAATTATCCTTTCCCCGACAGTAATATTTCACAAACTGTTGGATATAATAGATTTTTGTCACAAATTTTGAGATTTGGTCATATATGTTCTAAATTTCAGGACTTTGCATCCAGAACCAAATTGATTCACAAGAAACTCGAGTCAAGAGGATTCAATCATGTATCTTTGATCAAGTACTTCTACAAATCTTTCTGTACATAGCCAGAGGTTGTTAGAAAATTTGGTTTCAGTCATTTTAAAGATTTCAGACACGTCTGATTTAATTTTATCTTTTGGCATGATTCTGACATTTTAGGCTAACATGTAAGTGCATATTTGCTCAATGTAAAAAATGAAAAAAAAAAAAAAAAAAAAAAAAAAAAAAAGAAATGCTCAATTCAGCTGTCTGTCACCAGGGTCGTGAGTCTGTCTTAGGCTGTCCCAAGCACTTAGCCAGAAATTGTCAGTATTTACTAAATTGTCACAAACTTGATACATTCTTTTGAAACATGAACTCTAGGGCATCAGTCATAGGCTGTCCCAAGCACTTGGCCAGAAGTTGACAGGATTTACTCAATTATTACAAAACAATTCATTCTTTTGAAACATAATCTAAGAGTTGACAGCTAGAGAACTTGATTTTTGGAGCCTTTAATAGTGAGAAATAGGTGTCTTGGAGTTTGTTTTGCATTTCGGGTACAGGATGTTAATTTTTACAGTCCTTATTAGGAATAGCCGAAGCTTATTCGGGTGTCTGGCCGTAATTGTTAATTTTATCCAGTTAGAAAGGGTTCATACTAGTTCAGGGGTTAGTCAAATTACCTTTATCTGAACTTGTTCTATACTATTTAGTAATTATGATTGGTTTGACAGGTATTCTGTATTCATATTGGAGCTCTGCATTCATAAATAAAACTTCACTTATTTTTTTTAGCTAATTAATCATTTACGACATTTATGATGTGGGTTGTCTTTAAAATATATTTACGTCAGAGAGAGAGAGAGAGAGAGAGAGAGAGAGAGAGAGAGGAGAGAGAGAGAGAGAGAGAGAGAGAGAGAGAGAGAGAGAGAGAGAGAGAGATGTGGGGGTACACGCTTCAAAACATGTTTTGGGGAGTCACCTGTTGAAGACTCTTAAATTTATTTGGGCTTATACAGTCTATGTAAAAAAAATCTACAGAAGAAGGTGATCATAATGCTTCTACGTGTTGTTTTAGGTTAGCTTATGAAGTGTAGAGTTTTGACAATGAGAGAGGTTAATGACTACCAGGAAGTGGTTCTGGACGAAAAGGCACAAATAAAATCTCTGTTGTTTCATTTCTGGTGAGTGTGCTAAAGACTCTTACCACACACGGAGGGGTTACTCCACATGTAGCATAATGATGAAACAGCTACACATAGGCCTGAATAAAATAATTAGGTCTAACTTGTATAGCTTAGATAGTCAAATGTAAACTCAGAATAAATGGCTTAACCTGGCCATAGGCATAGGCCTACTGCCGAGGTTCTAATGTGCAATCAATTTTTGGTCGTTCTACCAGATTTACTAGTTTTGATATATTTGTTTAATGTCTCCTAACCTATCGAATTGGAAAAACAACTACTTACTCCTGCACTATGTCAAAAGTGCTGCTATTTTTCTGGTGATTATATTTTTTTCCCTTCAATTTACATCATGTTTCTGTGTCATGTACGGCAGTAAGCAATCGATGCTGCTGCGGTTTCATGCCTGCGTCTTAACCAGTATAACATAATACCTCCATAAATCATTGATTACCCCTACAAATTTATGTACAAGTTGCAAAAATGTAAGAGCATCATAATTCCTTGGCCAAGAGACTAAGTGATATAATTCTAAATACAAAATTATATACACGTGTAATTGGAACCACTGCTGCTGCCCTCTGTGGAAATCACATAGTCTATACCTGTCATTTTCAAAGCTGCGTACTGAACGGGAAGCTCCTGTTTTTGAGTTTTCACAAGTTGTGAAAAGTATAGGATTGTGATTGCCTATTTTACGTTTTCATGCGCACATGGAAATCTGCAGTTCACACTCGGATGTAGTCAAGAATGAAGTTACCATATTCAGACCCAAGCAATTCTATCTCAGCATTGTGAATGCGATTATTTTAAACTTCCTATTTTCAAGTAAGGCTGTCTGATTTGACAATAATTTAAAGACCCCAAAGGGGGACACAGGGCAAACGAAAAAACATTTATGGAAGGATCTCAAACTACAGCAGCATATGCGTGCACCGTGTGTTTTTGTGGCCCGTTATCCTTGCTTTACAAGTATCTAAGTAGAATTAATATATATATATATATATATATATATATATATATATATATATATATATATATATATATATATATATATATATACACACAAGAGAAAGTCTTTTGCAGTTCCAGAGATGAACTTGCATGACCATGACCTTTTTCAACTATGTTTTGCAGTGTAGATGGTACGTCTGCTCATTTAGGTGCCAATCATCAACTTTGGTGATGAAGGTCTAGAAAAGTGAAAAGCATAGCTATATAATGCGTTACGCTCGGGGAGTGCAACTTTGTTTAAGTTTGATACTCTTTCACTGGAAGTATATTAATCCCTGGTAACCTCACCATTTGTGACACGAGGGTGTTTGGGATTCTGTTGAAAGATAAAAATTTTTAGTATTATTGTGAACCTGCCAATTTTGTCAACTTAAATTAGCTAAAAAATATACGTAGAAATTTCAATCATGTTTCGATATCATGGGAATGTGTTAGGCAAGTAGTCATTCCAATGGTACTGAAGGTATAAATTTGTGTGTGTGTGTGTGTGTGTGTGTGTGTGTGTGTGTGTGTGTGTGTGTGTGTGTGTATACTCTCACAACCTGCTGTCATTGTTGGGTTGAAATTTATGAATGTGGATGTGTTTCTGCAATATTTGATAAATACTTCATGAGCTTTGTTGTGCTATTATCTCGAACTCGTAGTTATAATGGAGGTACACTGAGTTATAATGTCCAAGATTCACAAATATCAAAAAAAGCGAAGGAGGCTTCTTTTGCTGCTAACTCGGCTGACCGAAAGGTCAGGAGAACTAAAAAGTTACAGACCTACCATGTCTCTTTTTATCTTTCGCACAAGTGATACAATTAACGTTTTAAGTGTTTAGGCTTATATGCTTTGGAAACACTCAAGTCTGTTGTTAGTGAAGAATATTTCAAAGGTTGAGAAGACCACGTTAAAAACACTAGTTGGCTCTTAATGGTGACAGCCTGTCTCAAGTCAGGAGTCAAATTTGTTTATTCACATTGGCTTTGGAAGATGAATGTTGATGTTTTGGCAACTCTGGAATTACTTTGATGTCATTTTTTGGTTGAAATTTATGAATATGAGCAATGTTTATCTGGAATAGGTGCCAAAAATTGTTGAATATGCATTCAAGTTTCCGGCACAGCGTCACAGGCGTGAGTTCATGTACATGTTGCAATAATTATCTTTGTTTGAAGTATCTGACGACTCTAGTTTTGTTTTCTTCTGCATGCATGTCACAGATAACGTCTTATGATTATACGATATTTGATTGTTTTTGAGGTGTTGTTCTATTCCCTTATAAATATACCAAAAGCAACCCCCTCCCCACAAAAAGATTTCAATCTGTTTAAACCAAAATTCTTCAACAATTTCCATATTTTGATGTTGATTGACTAATAGGGCATCTGAAAAAGATACAGGATTCTTTGAACGTACATACTTTTAACTGTGAGTTACTGAATACCAAAATTGACGAAAGAAAATTATTCTTGCATATTGTAAATTCTCGTGGATGGTTACATAGCACTTGTTATCCACAAGAAACGTAGCTAAAGAAAACGTGTGACCTATAATTGTTACAAATAGTGAACTACAAATTAAACATCTAAGGAAACTTTTGCTCAGCCCATGGCAGCCATGCTATTTATGTCAAAGATTTATATGATCAAAAACCTATTTGATATATTTATCAGATATCTGTGGCATATGAAGGTCAGTTCATAGAAGTATGCATGAAAAGTTACAATCAGAAAATATATATTGTTAATATATATCAGCCACACAGAGAAAATATCAGACCTGGTAGCCGTTCAACCTTTGTTGATGAATTTCCTTTAGTTTTGTCCAAAGTTCAAAGAAGTAAAGACGATGTATTAATTGGTAAAGACCGAAGAGATTCCATGCTTACCAGAATAAAGTAAATAAATTACTTTATCGGTTATTGGAAGCGACCAGCCTGGAAGTCCCTGAGATCAAGGAAATGAGGTTGAATTTTTAAATTTGGGCAATTCCTAACACTTACATGCATCTCCGTGCCCATATATGTACATATAAACGTCACTCACACTACAGCTGATTGCATAAAAATTAAATGACTAACAAAAACATACATTATATATTGTGTTGAATCTCTAACTCATAACATTACAGTACAATATACAGAATATAAAGTTCACCTCTATTAGGCTTTTCCCCATTACTGACTATATATTTATTTAAGGACTGACACTGTCCATTAAACCTTTTCATTGACAACCAGAACAAAGAAATAAATCTTTCTTTTCAAAAATAAGCCTCATGTAACTTGAAATATCCTTTCAACTGTACTCTCTCCTTTGGCATGAACAGTCAAGGTTGCTGATCATGCCTCTGGGTCTCCTATTGTCTGCAAATTTCCATCCCATGACACTGCAACTCAACCATCGGGAGACTTTCTACGTATCAGAACATCATAAACACAGTTATTTTGATATAGTTAACTAACGCCACATAAGTGTAGCCAATATACATGTAGCTGAGCTATTGTGGTACCTGGTTACTGGGTTCTGGGGTTAACCCTATCACTGATGACACAACAATGCTTGTTTGTGAATCAAGTTGATATTCTTTATTCAGCAAGTCTGTGTTGGGCTGTCTGGCGGTTCTGCAAAGTTTGAAGGATTATTTCGTCTTCAGCTCGGGAAGCTGATGGTCTTAGTTGGAAATAACAGGGTATCTGGAGAACTCCCTTGTCCCACAAAGATGCAGCAGCAAAGAGTTAACTTTAAAACTTACCAGGCCAAAAGCTGCCTGGCTTAAGTTTACGAAACTCCCACTACAGGCAGCACCACCTAGTCCTGGCTGGGTGTGGCTGGCTCCTGCATTGTGCATGCTTGCCTCTTGCATGCAGACACCAAGGTGATCTCAAGCTACCAGAGTTTGGACAAACAAGCCCACTTGGCGTTTGCAAATTTTTTACATTCCCACACTTGAAAAAATATTTTCATCACTTTTCATGGTTTAAATATACCTAAACAATTTGTTACAAACCAATTTACTTCATTTAATTGTAAAGCTGTATTGTCTCAACCCAAGATTTTGAAGACTAACTACATATACTGGGGCAAGACTGAGACAATTTGGAGCTTGAAAACTAACTTGAAAATGCACAAAAACAATTGATCAAATTGTCACGAGTGTCCAGTTTGATTCCACATATTTCTCTTGCTAACATATATACAATCTGGAACCAGGTAGACCACTGAAGCTTGGCCCATATGGCCTGGCAATTAGAACAAAGGCCTCCACAGTGTGAAACTAAAAAATACACAAGAGTAACAATAATTGAAACACAAAGTTGGAATAACAAATTTACAGAACTAACGGACAGACTACAATGTAATTTTCTCTCCTGGTCAATTGATGGTACGTTCACAGTCAATTTCCCTCCTTTCACTCCAATGAGACTTACCATTCCATACAAAGGAAAATTGTAGACCGTGTGCTTCCAGATCTCTCTTACTAAATACAGACCTCAATAATTACTAAAATGTGAATCGAGTGCAAAATGAAACACATATGTGATAAGAAGCAAGACTGACACCTACCTGCAAAGTTTGAAGTCTTCTGCATGGGAAGCAGGAGGTCTTTGTTGGAAATGACAGGGTGTCTGGTGTCTGGAGAACTCCCTTGTCCATCATAGATGCAGCAGCAAAGAGGCTAGCCAAAATGGAACTGAGAAATCGTTAAGAGCGAATTCAATTTTGGTAGTTATCCTACCTGCCACGAGAGGGCCTCACCTGTCAACAAGTGAGCAGAAGACAATTCCAGTTGTATGCACATCCACTTTCATAAGGCAAAGAAAAGGATAAGGGTATCCCCAGGCTGCAAACCACACCTTGTTACATAAGTTCACATGAATCAATCTCACATTCCTCATAATTTATTCATACAAATTACAAATATTTCGTACAATATTAACTAGAATAATGTTTGTATTATTATCGAATGAGAGAAAAACCCATTCATAAAAGTACATGAAACTGAATTCTAAATACATGTGCAACGCAATGTTGAATGCCACTGCATATACAAATTACATTCTGATAAGTTTGAAGTGGTTCGTCATTAAACAAATTTTCCATCATTTCAAATCAATCACTTTATAATCAACAATGTAACCTTATAATAATACATGGTAGCAACAATGCATAGAAATAATCGATGTGGCTCGCATAAATGATCATATTACGTTTTTGTTTTACTGTAACCTTTAACCTTGACTTGAACCCGTCAAAAGTTATCAGCAGATTGGATACTTTATACAGACATGAGTTTGGCATGATGAAACATGAGCACACTTCGTACACTTTTTACAACAAACTCATGAACATTATAAAATTCTTTTAAATATCTGCCTACAGACAATCCACTTAAGCCCCATTTCAGAACCTCACGGGAAAACAAATTTAAGTTACTCCTGGGACGGAACATATGGTTAGCCTAACAATTTGGAAAATGGATGAATAAATTTAAAAGGTAGAAAGAATCATCATATCTATGCAGCAAAGAACTCCAAGTTTGATCCTTTTGTAGTACACAACATAGCCACCTGATAACTTTGAAAAAATACAACATGGATGAGATAGAGCTTGGTATGTGTATAAATAATGTGTCTGCCAGACTCAAAGTATATTCCATTGATACCATGTGAAAAGAACTTGAGAAGATAATTGCACCAAGACTTTTGTCAATACATTTTAAACCACGTGACTTACACAAGGATAATCCCCACCCTTTCACCCTGCGCTTAAATTTCAATAATAGAATGTTGGCGGCGTTGACAATGTCATACACACCTGATTACAACTCAGTTCAATAACATCAGATGGATTCACACTAAAACACAGATAATAGACTAATAAACATCTATCAAACAGCTAAATTGTTCCTTCCAAACTTGTCCCTTCTCGTTACTGGTTCGAAAATTGGCTTTACAAGCTAACGTGACAATGTATCTGTGCTTCTGTTTCTAATACCTTGTTTTACGCAGAATCTTTCAGGAAACAGTTTGAACTTTTGATCTCTCTCTCTCTCTCTCTCTCTCTCTCTCTCTCTCTCTCTCTCTCTCTCTCTCTCTCTCTCTCTCTCTCTCACCTTCGATAAAAACAATTTACACATGATTCTTAGACTCTAGTGTTTATAAACACCCTGATAAGTTACAAAAAAAATCCAAACCCCAAGGCCTTTAAAAACATAGATTTCCCTCACTTACTTCAAAGCTTAGAACACATGTTCATGTCTTCACTGTCCATGCAGAAACATAACTGTAAATAAAGTCGTCCTTACATTTTACAGTTCAGGAACTATATTTTTCCTTTCGTCCATAATTCATTTTAGTCGCCACATTGTACTTCCACAGAGACAATAACGCATCTGGTGTAGTTTCAAGTCGAAATTCATAATCAACATTTCAGAGTACCACTCCCATGGATTCATATCCACAAAAGTCAAACACTCAAAAGCCCAGAGACTGCCTACTAACCATAAATTTCCTAACATGATGAATACAAAAATTCCTAAAGCTTAATCTGAAAAAAGAGTCAAATGTGTACATTACCTGAAATCTTAGCATGGAGGAGTCCCTTTTTAGCAGCACAGACAACTGATGTGTTGGAGCGGCATACTTCAAGTTTGCCCCCCCCCCCAGGTGCTCTGACCCACATGGCTCGCCTCTACATATCCAGAAACGATCGTGAAAAGTGATGTTGCACATGCCTGTAAAAGGAAGAGAGAGACTGCCCCAGCAGACTTTACTTGGGCATGGCATGCTAAGAGAACAACAGAGGAAAACATGTTAAGTCTGCACAGCTTTACCCATACAATACCCTAGTGAAATTGCCAATTTACATTCACACTAGCAGGAGAGAAACCATATATATATTTGACTTTTGCCTTGACGTTATTCATTTATCTGACCATGCAAATCCGACCAACTAGTTTGGAGAAGAAAATGACACACAAGGGGATTTTGTTGATGTTTTGACCGGGGTTTTAACATCCCCCAGCCATTCTTTATTAAAAAATCTCTGTTTTTCAGTGAATCAACAACTTGTTCGCTGGTCATCTATCCTGGTGCTTAAATCTATTGAACAATAAAGGTTTTGCATTGCACTATAGGCCAAGGGACAAGTTGTCTGCTGGAAAACTTTACTTCTGCCAAGGTGAGGAGATTTGATCTGCCCTGACCCTGGGTCTGTATCCCATCATTTTGTAGAAATGACACCGTACAACTAGGTCATGCTTGCAGGCGGTCAGAACTGGTGGCGGGGGGGGGGGGGGGGAGGGGGGAGGAAAAACAGAAATTCTTGACGCTGGAAACAAGATGTAACTAAACATGTGTTGCCAAAGAAAATAACGGCTGGACTGACCAGTAAAAATTTTAAATAGAGGTAAGAGATGATGCTGGCCAATCAGCATCCAAGGTCCAATGCGCATGTCACCAAATAAGGACTATACCATTTTTGGTATTGGAGAAGTGTGTCGAGCAAGCCAGCTAGCCTAGGTTATAAAGCCTACTATTGTAATAGCACTTCTTTTATGACTTTCGCTGGACCTTATTCACTTATTTAACCATGCAAATCCGACCAGCTAGTTTACTGAAGAATAAGACACACAATGGGATTTTGTGGATGTTTTGACCAGGGGTTTTACAACCCCCGGTCGTTTTTTATTTACAAATCCATGTTTTAAGGGAATTAACAACTTATTCGCTGGTCCTCTATCCCGGTGCTTAAATCTATTGAACAGTGTAGGCTTTACATTGTATCATGGTCCAGTGGACAAGTTGTCTACTGGAAAACTATACTTCTGCAAAGGTGAGGGGATATGATCTGCCACACAGGCAAGATGCGTGCCTCAGAAGGCAAGAATCTTGGCTGCCCCCACCAAGGTCGGAATTGCAAGACCCAAGACTTAAGAAATGGAAGATGATGTACTCGAAATCATAGAATGCTGTATGGGCAGATCTGACATTATTGCAGGATTAACAGAAACCAGATCCTATTAAGAATAAAATCATGATAGAACTAAATACTTCAGCCTGACTAAAATACTGGGCTATTAGCAGATAAAACTATATGGGAGTATGAATTATCATTACATCAGTCAGCATTTAGAGGACAAACTGAAGGCTGACAGGTTACCTAACCTACTAAGAACCACATTCCACCTAACGTCACTTGCACAGGATGGAATGAAATAGGAGAACAATATTCTATGTACTATCTGCAAATCACAAAGAAAAGTAATTGAACACAATCTGATTACAATGGTCCAACAAACACAACCTTTATAGTAAACTTTTTTTTCGCCCATGGCAGCATGAAGTTGCCAAACATTGTATAGACCTACTAAGCTAGGGATGCAAATTAAGGATCAGTTCACATACCATTAACAGCACTTCCAAGGTATATGCACAGGTCACACAATTAGGCCATTGCTATGACCATGCCACACCCAGACCCTGCAAGATGTGACAAGGACAGGTTATGCTTATGGCCAGCAGTTCGTAAAGTCTGATGTTGCCTGGCTTGACCATGCCACATCCGGGCCCTACAGGATGTGACAAGGATGGGTCAAGCTTGGGGGCCCTCAAATGAAGAAATCTGAAGGGGCACAAGTACGCCTGATATCGACCAGAGATGACGAAGTGGTGTCCAGACCCTGCAGGACGCCACTAGGATGCGTCAAACTCTAAGCCTAACAGTTTGTAAAGAAACAGTTATGTTCCAATCTCACAGTAACACAAGCAAAATATTCCATCACTTGAAAGGCTTGTGAAGACCTGCTGGTTCACATATCAACCCGCATAACAAAATATGCACAGTACACACACCTGATTGGAGGTTAAAAATTGTAGGGTAAATCAGTGAAGGTAACCCAAGCCTAACAACCACTCAACTTGTAAGCATTTTACTACGTTTATGAGAAGACTTGGACTTCCACTGGCCACGCAGTCTTACTTGAGTACCAGAAGCCTCCTTTTCTGCATCAAATGAAGCAGCCCCTATTCTGAAACTCTGCTCCTTACATGCTGTACTGTCTAGTCTGCAAAACTGTAAACAAATCTTGAGAGAGGCATCAAACTTGGCACGAGAAACTGGTTTACTGGCTGAATCAGTAAAGAGGTTTCCCTGGGTCAGACCCCCAACTTGAAGCTATGATAACAAAAGTTGCACTCGACAGAAACGTGAACCAAAAGCAGGAAATGCAATGTTGTAGGGTTCCCCTGATAAATTATGCTTGAATTTGGAAAACCGAACCTTGACTTCACAGGGTACCTGTTTGACAGTAATTATCTTTATATTATTAATTTGCAAAACATTATCTTGATCAAACTTACTTGACACAGCCAGCTCACCAATATGATCATATACATGTATGGAAGTTAGGGGAGAACATTGCCTTAAAGAGGACATTATCAAATTTGGGCAGAGCAACATCTGCCGTTCATATCAGGCAACACAATATGGGCATAGTAATTGGCAGCCACCTGTCTATTGAAGGGCAAAGCCGGTAGGCACCTGCCAGAATTTTCTTATTTACAAAGTCTTTTGTTTGATCGGGAAAATCGTTAAATTTTGTGAAAGTAACCCAGGGCAGACAAATTGGCTGATACAGTCTTAGGAGAAAAAATTTTGGTTGAATAAATGAGCAATGTACAAGGAAAGTTATATGGTTGCTGGGGGGTGGGGGTGGGGGGGGGGCAGGGGTTACCTAAACCAAACTTTTGACAGAACTCTGTACATGATACCAACACTTTGTTATATACCACTGATGACTGGGGAGCCAATGAAGACTGGAATTACTTGACATGTCTACAGTGACATGAAGTGCAGAGGCATCTGCTCGGCTGGAATTTGCATGGAGTTCTCCAATTTATGTGGAGAAAGGAGTTCGAATTTAGCTATTAGCCTCCTACAAAGTGCAAAAGTTTTTTCATTGAAAATGCCTGGCACATGTCTTGCCCAACCTTTTATGTTACACTTCAAGCATGCCAGAAACAGCCTTCTGACACCTTTCATTATCAAAAGATCTGGAGATAACTGTTTGTTCAAGATGGCGACAAGCCCCAAGCTATCGGACATCAACAGAATTGGGTGGTTTGCAAGTAAGGGTCCCCAAACATACAGTGCAACTACTATGGGGTACAGTTCCAAAAACTTGATATGGAGGGAGGCGCAAGACTGTGGGAAACGTGCATGATGGCCAGTGGGTACCAAACCGAGCTCGAAACCCAAAAGGGGCTGGGTCAGTGAAAAGTTAAATTTTAGTGGTTGTGAGTCATGCTTCATATAAAAACATGTGCTTACCATTAAAGTTGCTGATACATCCAGATCAACAAACCATTTCTTCCCGAGCATCCTTTGTAATGGGGATCAAGAGATGGGTTTTTTTATGCCTTTTGTCAAATTTATGAAGTGTCTTTAAAAGGCACACCCTGGTGACACCACTCTACAAGCAAAGGACAATGATCCTACAAGTGACTGAATTTCTCGCAATGTCATATTCTGGCTTTTTGGGGAAGCAATTAACAAGTCTCAACATTTTGTCACCTTGTCTTGTGGAAGACGAGACTCCATACCACGAGAATCTGTCTACATACCAAAAAATGTAAAGACCTGGGCAGGGACAACTGTCCTGTAATGTGCTATGGGTAACCCTAAGTCTTCACATTGTGCTAGAAATTTAAATAAAGAATTTTGACATCCCTTGGCAGATGTATGCCCCGTCCAAAAATCATCTAAACAGTCTACACAGCAGGGAATGTCTAATTTATTTACCGTTATCCATTCTAAAGCTGTGCTGAACATTTCAAATGTCCAGCAAGCACTTGCAGCACCCATTGGAATGCACTTGTCTAAGCAATATTTTCCATTCCAGGAGAAGGCTAATAGGGGATGATCTTCTGGTGCAACTGGCACCTCACTGTATCATCAAGGCTTGCATACTTGACCTGGGCCAGGTCTCGAGGGATACCCTCATTAATGTAATGTAAAATATCGCTATTTTCTGCAAATGGAAGATTATGCATAAATCTGAAGTCACCATTCTTTTTGGGCACTAGCCCTTGTGTTTAGGTGCAAATTTGGAAAGGGTTAACCTAAAAATGGCCTTGCTATGCAACCTGCTAAAATTTCCTTTTGCAATTTTAAATTTACAATATTTGGTCTGGTGAGGGCACTTTTTCAATTCACACACTCCTGTCCCAGGCATTCGCCCTGGTTCCCTATTGAAGACCAAGAATAGAAATCATTTACCAAGAAAGTAACTTAGTCCTGAGGGTACCATTTCAAATACCTGGCAAGTGTTTCCACATTTACTGGAGTGGGTAACCTATTGCTAGGAGGAATGCATATTTAGGCAAATTAGGAGCCTCATTTGGTTCTTTTACAAGGACAACAGACATAAATATAAAGCATCAGTCCATTCATTGAGGGACAGCTGCTGCTGTTTGTTCTGTCGCCAATGAGCTGTGGAGTCCCATTCCCATTGTCCAAAAAACCCAGTCTGACTGACTTGTTATCTTTGTTTAGCAAGACAAAAAAGTCAATGAACTCATAGACCCAGATTTTTTGTCAAATTTTCAATGGTACTTGTGTTTGAATTGGTCTGGCCATTGAAACCCTGGGTTGACTTTGTAGGCAATGATGGGATGGCCTGTGCTGCCTGTGTGGCATCTATTTCCTCTTCACACTCTTCCACGGCAGAATAAAAAAATTGTGACACGCCTTTACTAACTTTACCAAGATATAGCCCAGGTGTGTGCACTGTGTTATTACATGACCCTATTGTGTGGTCTCTTTCTGGACCTGATGGCCTGAAATTACCTAACAATATTGCATGGTCTATATCCAGACCTGAAGACTTGGAAGCCATGGCTTCAAGAGCCATCTGTACATCCTTTTGGATGCCATGAGCCGGAAGCTGAGATATGGCCTGAGGATTGAGGACGGGAGGCTGTGCTGGGGGAAGAGGAGTAGAGTCCTCTGCCACAAGACAGATTTCTCAACCCAGAGCCGTCTGGGAGTTTGCATGACCCTCGATGACTGTCGCACAATTGGGGTGGATCTTGCTCTTCCACTTGTCCATCTACCAGGCACGGTTGCTGAAAAGGAGGCATCCAGCCATGTACACAAGGCAACAAAGTCCTGCATCCCTAACAAAATGAGATCAGCCCTACTTATGTGGACAGGCGGGAAGTGCTGAAATAATTAACAATCTGATTTTATAAGATGGGCACCACCAGTTTTAACACCAAATATTGGTGTTAAGTGCCATCCCCAGCTGATCCCTGTGATCTGTTGAAAGTATCCACTGATCAAGCCATATTTCCACTGGAAAAGGCCAAGTAAGGTTTCACAATCCAATTCGGCAACATAGGTCAGCTTTAATATTTTTTTTAATGTTTGGGAACCAGAATGAAATTTCCAAAAATGTTTTCCTACGAAAATGTGAGCAGGAACTAAATGCAAATGACTTCAAACGGCTGGAGCATATGTAGAGTAACACAGGAGTCGAACTCGGAAGAGCATGCATCACCTAAAGTCTTGGAATCGGCAAATTGGATAGACCGATAACCAACAAGTTTCTAAACCCACTGATTAAATGTCTATAAAGTTGAGAACCTGTACGGAAAATTTTTAAAAGTTGTGAGACAGCTCTTTACCTCACTCAGCCTGTCCTTGTCACATGAAATTAACTGTGACTGAGTGTTGTTTGCAAGCAGCAAGCAACTGACAGCAGTCAACAGCTAGAAACAAACCAACAGCTTACTTGTAATTTGATGCTTTAGTAGCGTTATCGAACTGGCAGCTGTATTTGTTTCTCCTGGGCAGTGCTTTTGCACAAACCGCTTCACCCTATAAACAGCGAAGTGCCCCACAATAGAACTGCCGGGACGCTCACGTAAACACACCAAAAAACGACAAGCCAGAAGTATTTCCTGAGGCCATATGGCCTAGATACATAGAAAGTTATAAACCAACTGTACCATTTTGAGGATTGTCGGGGTGTGGCCAGCAAGCCAGCTAGTCTAGGTCATAAAGCCTGCTATTGTCTTAGCATTCCTCATATATATATATATATATATATATATATATATATATATATATATATATATATATATATATATATATATATATATATATATATATATATATACACATATATTTAACTTTTGCAAATGCCACAGGACCTCAAATCGATCTCCTGATAATCACAATTGACCTGTGTTTGGAAGGTTTTTGATATTGTAACTTCTCTGAGTTTGTTTCCACTGATCACTTTAGCAACTAGGCTTCCATGACTGTGAGGCAACAGAATTGATAATTTTTTGTTGAAGGTCTCCGACAATAATCCAAATCTTTAAACTTCAATAACAGAGTGAAGTTTAGATCAGTTTTCTAAATTTTTTTATGCTTAGACATTTTGAAAGATAGAAATGAAACAGTATATACAATATTACATTTGTTGCTTAATTAAAAGATTTTTAGATAAGCAATGTTCCTTTTCCGATTCTTTCAGAAAGATGATAAAGTTGTTATCGATAAAGTGGAAATGGCCAATATATAAACACTTACCTCACCAACGTAGGATCTAAATTCAACTCTCAGATAGCCGTACCGCTCCATTGGGCATTCAATGATTATTTAAAGAACAGAATTAAAACTTAAATTATCTTAGACAAACATATCAGTTGAAATAATCATCTTGAAATAGTTCTTAAATTTCTCAAACAATTGGCATCATAAATAAATTGAAACAAACTATCCTATATGATATTTTACCGAAAAGAACACAACTGGAAAAATCGTAAAAAAAAAAGAAATCCACAGCAGCGCCATCTAGTGCACAACTTCGTTTAACCTTCCACATAGAACATATTCACCAAGTTTCAGCTTAATTTGAGTGATGGTTCTCGGGTCGTCAAAAACAGAAACACACCAAAATCATAAAAAAAAAAAAAAATGCAGTGCCACATGGTGACAAAATTAAGAACTTGGAGTCTCTAGGAGTGTCCGTGTGTGATATCATAGCAGTCGGTGAGCGGTCTTGGAGAAGATTTTTTTATGACCAGCCAGAAAACTGCAGAAGAACTCACACACACAAAAAAGATTAAAAATCACTGAATCATGACCATTTGAACAGACCAGGTAGAGACCTACCTAAGGTTCATTGCTATCAAGTTTCTAGTCAATGTGGCTGACGGTTTTGGAGAAGAAGTCGAAAAGTGCCTTTACCGATAAGAACCTGAAATGAAAAAAAAATCGTTAAAAATCAGGAATCTTCGTTAGTGAAATCACCCCCCAAAAATCATGTAAAATAAGAAAAAAATTGCAGCACCACTCGGTGAACAAATTTAGCGGTTGGAATCTCTAGAAGTGTGCCTGTCTGATATATAAGCCATTGGGTGAGTGGTTTCAGAGATTTTTTGAAGGTTTCAAATAAAGCCACGCAGCTAAATCAGCCGACAGCAAATGTGATGAACTACGTTACAGACGTGTTCATCACAATGAGACAAAATGGAGTGTTAATGCCAAACAACCAAGGCCACTTATACACTACAAACGCAAATTTCCTGAACCGCTTCCATGCTGGTACCATGATGGATATCATCCTGTGTGACATCTATGTAACCACCCCTAAAACTACATGAAGCCCAGATGCCTCAGGACCACAAGCATTCGGAAGTTCTTTGTTAGTAGATTTCAAACGTGGCGGCCATGAAAGTAAATAAAGTGAACCAAACATTACCTGGCGTAAAAATGCATTTAACACAGTTAATGTATGGGTACAAAGTGTGTACATACGTTTTAAACATATTTTGATACTGCTGGCAGGTTGAAACGTTTTATAAATGTTACACTCAGAAATTGGTTTAAACCCGGATAATTATACATTCTTTCTTGACAGCTGTTGTTAGGTTGTTATTCAATGGGCAAGGTGTCATTGATAGACCAATATCATTCCTTAGAAGTTTGACCTCTGCCTATTGAGGCTTATCTATGGCACATGGCTGGTAAAATTCTTGTTCCTGGACACTTTGTACTTGAGTCGAAACTTAGTGAACTATTATATTGTATTGCATTTTATTATTCAAACTACTCCTTCCCACCTACATTATGTCTATAGCCATTGGGACCTGATTTACATTCACTGTTGTTATAATTATTCCTTCTACGCCCTTTATCATTTCATTACAGACATGTTTCTGCCTGTATTATCAAGGTAGCAATTTTATGTCTTTCCAAAACCTCGGGTCGAGCCAACTTTTCACCCAGTTTGGCAATGCCTCTCTGTGCTCCACCTATCCAAATTTTGTCATAACTTTTCAGTTTTTCTGGAAAGACCATTTTTTGTTCTTTTCTAACCATTCTTTATTATTTTAGATAAACTGTTATGATTACTTTGCTACCACTTGGGTTGTGCCTATTCTGGCATTTATGCACATATCTCATTCCATTATCATTCATATTTTTTTGGCCCAAAAAATCACAATGGGGACTCTCTTTATTCCGTCCATATATATGCTTTTTTGGGGGGGAAGGGGTGCCTCTTACGTTCAGCCATTTTTAAGTTAGCCTCTTCTTTATTTTTAAAACCCTGTGCTGTGTGTGTGTGGCGGGGGGGGGGGTAGTTTTTGTGTTTGTTTTTGTTTTGGAAAGATATTCTCCTACGTTTGAACTACATCTGTAGGCATTTGGTCGTTTTGTTTTGCAAATCATATTAAGTTTTGCTTGCTAACCACTTTGGCAAATACGTGCGTCCTTCCTAAGGTATTCAATTTCGTTATGTAATCGGCAAATATTTCTTTCTTCCTTCTTTTCGTAAAAACTCTTCATTGCATGTCTCTTTAGTTCCCAAAATGTCAAAGTGTAATGGACTGATCAAATTTCCTCATTGTGTTCTAATGTTTCGTTATTTTGTTTTCTCATGAGAACGAATTTTAGTGGTGTGGGGCACGACCCACTACTCCGCCCCCTCCCCCCCCCCAACACACCAGCCATGTACTATGGTGCAAAAAAGCGATTGTGTTCCTGCTCCAGGGCTCGCACTAAGAAAGGGAGGACAGTTTTACAACTCACAAACACATAACCAAGAAAAAGGTAAGACACTCTTTTTAAAATTTCTTCTGTTTCACCCTATAGATAAATTTTGTTATTTAATTTTAATTGATCAAATAGAAATCTATTTTTTCACTTTTATCGTTACTTTAGGAAGGGTAAAAGCTGATGAGCATACCAAGGAATTAGAAAAACAATATTAACTGGAAGGAAGGGGAAATCTCTGGGTGAATAAATGAATGAACTTTATTTCCCATAAATACATATATGCATACATACATATGGGGTGGGTTCCGGAAAGAATTCAGGTTATCTAGCTAGAACCCATACAAACACATTCTGTACAAGAATAAATGTTCAATGACAATGTCATTTATAAATATTATTGATATTGCATTGCAATCTCAATTTGTATATTGGTTTAGTTGGCAAGTAACTTTCATCCTAATGTTACTTTTCCAAACAATAAATTGTGTGTAACCAGATACTTATATTACTTGTACAGTGTTGCATTCACAGATTAGCACTGATCTTAATTTTTCAAAATAGGATCCACAATTTCCCTTAAACTTACAAGTACAAAATGTCAAGGAACAAGAAGTCCACCAGCCATGTTTCATAGATCAGCCTCAATACGCAAAGGTCAAAATTCTAAGGAATGGTATTGGTCTATCAATGACACCTTGCCCATTGAAAAACAACCCATTGATAACAACAGCAGTCAAGGAAGAATGTATAATTATCCGGGTTTAAACCAATTTTCTGGTGTATCCGGTTTAATACCTTTCAACTTTCCATCAGTATCAAAATATGTTTATAACTTATGTACACACTTTGTACCCATTTTGTCTCATTGTAATGAAACATCTATAAAGTAGTTCATCAGATTTGCTGCAAGCTGATTTAGCTGCGTGGCTTTATTTGAATACGATCACCTTGTTAAATTGCTGAATTTTTTTATGCTAACATTTATGTCATTTTTGTTGATTACACATCTTTAAGTCAATATAAATATATATATAAATATATATATTGACCTAAAGAGGTGCATTGAGTGGATTTGTGCGTTTCCCATTTCAGCTAGGCGACTGTTGCCAAAGGTTGCAGGTTCGAGTCCCGCTCGTTCCGAACATTATATATATATATATATATATATGGGTATAACTTTCTCATAAAACTGTCAAAGGAAAAAACACTGCATGATAAATGTTTTAAGTTAACATTTAGATGTATTGATGAGAGATTAAAAAAAGTGGGACCGTGGTTTGGTTTCATTTTGTCCTTTGAAATTTTCTTTCGCTTATAACTCGGTCAATTTTTATCCAGTTTTGATCATGTTGGGCTCAAATTGTAGCTACTGTAACACTGCACATTTTTGTATTTTTTGGAATGTGAAGTGTCAAAGGACACAAGTTGAAGCATTTAATATTTACAAATTTTGAAGCCACACAGACACATTTACACTCTTAATGTTTAAATGTATAAACGGTTTGGCCCCAAATTATCTTTCGGACCAAATAAACATTCTGAGGGACACTACCATGTACCAGACACGTCAAACCAATGGGCTGAATTTTTGTACTACTTTTTCACGTAAGGATATCTTTAAAAGATCCTTTTCATATTATGGTGCTACAGTGCGGAACAGCCTTCCCACCTTTTTACAGAAAACTGACAACATTGATAAATTTAAAACTAATTATAAAAAACATTTTTTTCATTGATTTGTTTATATGTGTACTATGTATGTTTTAAGCTAAGCTATGTTGCATATATTTCTTCACTTGTATCTATTATCTTGTAATTTATCTGTAACAGGGCCTCTACATGTGGAAGAGCAGCCTCTGGCTGAACGAGTGCCCCTATATAAATGTATTCGAATAAAAATAATTGCTTTTAAAACAAATCTTTCCTAGTTCACTTTGTACCTGCTGCAGTACTGTAGTTTAAATATTCACTGTTATTACTATTAATAACTCCTATTCATTGTTGTCGGTGCAAGAATTTGCTCTACAGAGCAGGAACTAGTTGGAATCGGGATGTGTTAGTATTGGGACGAGCTGGAATTTGGACGACTTGACCTTGGGATGACTTGACAATGGGACGAGTTGGTAACAGGACGACTTAGCACTGGGACGAGATAGTATGGGGACGAGTTGACATCGAGACGAGATCGTTGGGAACAAGGTGACCCGGGAACACATCGTTTTGGGACGACTTATCCTGTTACCGTTATGAGCAATTCCTATTTGCGTAAAATAAAACATTTTCGGGCATTTTATTTTCGAAAGTTTAAAGCCAGCGCAAAACATTCGGTTTATAATGTTCCAGTATACCAGGTAATGAACACATGGCAAGAACCTTACCACGTGAACCTACTGATACTGAAAGCTCAAAGCCTTTGCTGCCATAAGATCTTTCTTTCTTTCGCTATTAATTGTGTCTTGCTACAAGATCGTTCTTTCTTTGGCTATTAATTGTCTCTGAAAAATTACTGGGGTGCATGACCATCGGGTCACTGAGTATATTTTCTTCTGCCACGGACATTCCAAATTTAGTCGAATCCCGCAGTTGATTTTGTATCGTTTTTCTATTTACAGCGGCGCAAAGCACCGATAAGGAGGTAACTGGATCAATGGTACATACATATCATTTCAATTTACTGATTACTTTTAGCGTATTTTATTTTCCAGTGCCATATACTAACGCAAAAAGGGGGTAAGTCGAGACGAACGCAATCATTTCTACTTACGTAAAACAATTCTTGCGCCTCTTGTTCTATTGGATCATCTGATGGCCCTACCACTTCCTCTACCCACGTACGCTACAATGAAATGTTATATATTTTCTTCAAAAATATATAATAATTTATATCAACAATATGAGCCTTTATGTCTTGTAAAACAATCATTTTCTCAATCATTTTCTCACCATAAGAAAAGAATCAGAATTAACATACCATTGGGATTTGCTGCATAACAACTTCACTTTCTCACTGGGAATGGTAACTCCGTAATTAAGTTGCGTTATGTAAATAAATGGTCACGATTTCAAAATTTTATTTCATTCGTAAATCTAATAATCATTAGAAAAATACATTTCTACTTACTACATTATTTTCTGCAAAAAGCTTCCCACCAAAGCGTTGGTCTGGGGTAAAGGATTAGAAGGTCTGCAATGTGTTCAAACAAAATAACATAGATCAGAAATTTTATATGTGCAAAAGCGCCATTAGATAAGTACTATTGTAATTGTTTCAAATATATATTTATTTAACAAAAAATAAATAATAAGAATCATATTTACTATACATCTCTTCGTCCTCATCATCATTGATGATAATGACAGATATTCTGTCATCATCATTATCATCATGTTCATCTGTACTGTCATCGATCAATATGGTTAGCCGTTGTGTCCGAGTCTCCGATGGGTCTACGAAATTTTGCAATGATGTTGTATGGAGTGACGAGAGTAAAGCATATTTATGTATAATCAGTTCAATCTCGATCATTTTAGGTATTTCTTTAAGTAACTGACGGTACTGTCTGGCATACTTCTCTTACCATATCATATTTTATTTCAGTATTAGCGAATTATTAATATATTAAATTTACCTTATCACTCTGTCTGAAATGAGGGCCCTTCTTGTCCCGCCCAATTCTATCAGGAAACTATGCCTCATATAGTATCGTAAAGCTTATCTTTGACTTATTTGCATACACAAAATGATAATGAATATTTAATGCACTAGATAAATTGTTAGTGGGTCAAAAGTAAACCCTGAACAACTAAGGCAAGATTATGTGCAAAAGATCCTCGAAATTGGCGCAGCGTTTCTGTTGTCAGCAGACCTGCTCAGAAATGAGAAACAGTGGTAGGATGAGGTAAAAAGAAAGGTACGAGTAACTTAGTATTTTATCATCTTTAGTGATTAAACAATAATGCATAACCAGGTTGTCTCTGATGGGATACAATTTCCCAGAGATGGTAATTGATAGACACACTTTAAATTTGCTTTACTTTGATTTGACTAGATTTGATGGGTTTTGATCTTTGTTATCACCTGATAAGTAAATCAAAACAATCATTTGTGTACTCCTCGCAGAAGTCAAATGATTATACAAAATCCCGATACGAAGGTTTCGGTACACTCAAAAGTTATCCCATTTACCATGATTCGATACGACTTCCTAGATATCATACACAGATGTTACTTTGTGGTGACAATGCAAATAAGAATATTGTTATCATATCATTAGTCTGTTCAAGTGAACAAGTAAATATACAAAAAACGATCAAAAGGTTCACAACTGTAACACACAAAATAAAATGTCGATAATATTGTAATGCTTTATTAATTTATTTCAGGTCACGGCCTCTCTGATGTATAGTCATGGGAAATAAGTTGACAATGTTCTCATACACTCTTGTTGTATCGTGGTTTCAGGTACTCAAATGACTACTCAGTCACATTACCAAGTTTCTTTGCATTGAAATTTGGCAAACTTTCACTTTCTTAGAAAACAATTTACACAAATCATACATATTAATAAATTATAAAAAAAATTATGCATGCAATTGGCATTACCGTGTCGCAGTAAAACATGTGTAAAATTAGTTCTACAACGCCATACAAAAAAACTCTAAATATAACTATTAATGATGAATGCAAATTATATGATTTCTTTCATTCAGAGGTATGATTTAATGTACAATGATAATACTTTTGTAATCAATTTTGTCAATCTGAAATTATTATATTTTCATCTTTCAGATGGATTACTCCAAAACTCTCAACAAAATAGCCAACCAGTTCGCTACAAGCCAGGAGCTGCAACCATGGGCGAGCCTGTATGTGTTACGTGAAGATCCTTCTATCAAGGAAACAATACTCGAGCTCAAGTGTCAAGAATCGGAACTAGACCTTGACATACCTATCTCTTCTTCTATACAAGAGTCTGTTAATGAACAGATGTGACAACTTTTGGAACAACTACAGCAAGAAGAGGTTATGCAGCTTACCCATGTATGTACAGAGGCTGGAAAGTGGGAAGGTAATAATAATAATAATAATAATAATAATAATAATAATAATAATAATAATAATAATAATAATAATAATAATAATAATGATGATGATGATGATGATGATGATGATAATAATAATAATAACTACTACTCATGGACCAGGGCTGTTTCTTTTTATAGAAATGTTTGATTGATCCATTAATGCGTGGCTGTGACCATGGCATACAGTAGTGCCTTCTGGTGGCACCACTAAATTGAATTTCCCATAGGCGGCCATTATAACACATCCTGGCGTATCTCAGAGTAAGAGCTTTAACTTTAATGAAGACTATGCTCACCAATTAAGTTCAAGTCTGCCTCACAAAATAAGAGGCATTAACATATATGATGACCACCAAACTTTTGACTTTGCCCCACCTGAACGCGATCATGTTGGATTTTCACTTGTCCGCACCCAATATCAGCTTTAAATTTCCGACCACCCCGGAAAAAAATTATGCCCAAAATTAATTATTCAAATCACTCTATTTTGTGATGGCAAAATCTGAATTAAAATTATATGTAACAGATTTGAGCCTGCCACAAATTCCACCACTCTGGTCAAGCCAAATCCTACAGTGCTGGTCATTAGACATTATACCTTTGTGCTGCCCTCTGTGGCCAATTTAGGGGTGCAACCTAAAGGGGACCTCTATTTTTTGCAAGAGTTATCTAATTATTCATATACAATGTACTATCACATATAAGTATTTCTGTGGAAAAATAATCTCCTGACTGCTTCTGTTCTTGAATTATCAAGCATTTACAATGTTATGCCACAGTGGATTTTCATGCAATTTTTGACATTTTCCGCTTACCCTCCCAAAACACTAAAAAACATTATTTTTTGCTTAGATATCATTTCATTTCTTTTCTTTTTCACTTGCATGGTGCAAATGATGTTTGTTTGTGGCAATGAACTATTTTTTGACACAAAACCTCTGGTGAGTGTAGCTTTATTGAACCCCATGGTACCCCCTACCCCTAAAAATGAAGCTTCTTAGGTTGAAATACATGTCCTTGTGCTGCTCTCATAAAACAAATATTTTTGATGACAAGTACTTGTTGTTAGCCCTATTTCACTAACTCAATGCCTTTATGAAATAACATAAAGGTCGTTGTGGTGAGCTTGCTACTTCCCTCAGTTTTGATCTTCAAACTTGACCATTTAGGCTGCATTTCTGTTGTTTTGAAAGGTGCGAGGTGAGAAGTTAGAGTTGAGCACATTTTTATTTGGAAATCATTTTAATGTAATTGCAACATCTTCCAGCTGAATCAATTGTACCTGCATACCAATTAAACGTCACTCATTCTATCGTCTGGTCGAAATTATAAAGAAAAATCACGTATTTCAGTGAATACATCAAATGCCGTCATTATAGCCCATTGTACATCATAGACGTAAATTTATTTTGTTCTGGTGTCCTAACATACAAAGATAGCCATGTTAGAATTTCTGTAATTACAAAGTCAGGTGACAAGGTGATCTTTGGTGGCATAAATTGTAACTTGAAGGCCTCATTTAAAAATTCACCTCTGAGCACCAGTTTCCGTTTAGGTGGCACCACTAAATTGAATTTCCCATAGGCGGCCATTATAACACATCCTGGCGTATCTCAGAGTAAGAGCTTTAACTTTAATGAAGACTATGCTCACCAATTAAGTTCAAGTCTGCCTCACAAAATAAGAGGCATTAACATATATGATGACCACCAAACTTTTGACTTTGCCCCACCTGAACGCGATCATGTTGGATTTTCACTTGTCCGCACCCAATATCAGCTTTAAATTTCCGACCACCCCGGAAAAAAATTATGCCCAAAATTAATTATTCAAATCACTCTATTTTGTGATGGCAAAATCTGAATTAAAATTATATGTAACAGATTTGAGCCTGCCACAAATTCCACCACTCTGGTCAAGCCAAATCCTACAGTGCTGGTCATTAGACATTATACCTTTGTGCTGCCCTCTGTGGCCAATTTAGGGGTGCAACCTTCTGTAGGCGATGATTGTGGTTGATATCGCCATCTGGTGGTAAAAGTATCAGACTTGAGCCTGCAGTCCCAGAGGACTGTCAGAAACTATTTTACAGGTTTGTATATTAAATTGTGGTGTCTATGTATTTTGTAAAGTGATGTCGTTGAGACCTTTGGTCTGCAGTTAAATATATCTTATCTTTATATTATCTAATAATAATAATAATAATAATAATAATAATAATGATGATGATGATGATGATGATGATGATGATGATGATGATGATAATAATAATAATAATAATAATAGTAGCAGTAGCTGTCATTCATTCGTAACTTTTTTCTGCATAAATGACAGAAATGGTTCCTCTTTCCATGTGAAATCTTAAAACAAGAATAATTAAGTTGTCATGTCAAAATGTATTGTTTTATTTTGTTGACAGCAACCAACATCTTCCCCATGTACAGTATCTGACTGATGATCTGCTAGATTCGCCATGGGATGAAGAATGTAATACATGATCAATATCTCCCATCTAATATAGTACTTAAATTATACTGTTTCTTTTAACAATTGTATGTACAGTGAAAAGTACTATAATTAATATTTTGTGGGACTTGAACCCTCCACCTTCAGTGCCATTACCTGATTAAGTGCACCCTCCCACACTGACCCACACAAGTGCATGGAGCAGCACACAAAACAGCACAGAACAGCACTAGAGCACACATGGATGGTACATACAGCCAAGTGTCCAAAGAAGCCTACCTTAGCTCCCTGTATTTTTTAAGAGATTCTGTTATGGGTGTCTGAGAAACCAGGTGGTCTTAGCAAAGCGTACATACGATGTAGAAATCTGTACTGTGCTACGTGTGATCCTGGATAAAGTGTACCAGAAACCTGCCTGCATTACAGTGAACCCCGGTGGGTTTAAAATCCCTATTTTAGCCATACAAAAGTCCCTTTTAGCAAGTTTGGTATCAATGCATAAAGTATCATTAATTCAGCGACCCTCCTCCTCCTCTCCCTGCTGTTCCTTTTGTTCTTTCTCCTCCTTCTCTTCTCCCTATGGTTCTTTTTCCTTCTCCTCTACTCCCTGTTGTTCTTTTTCCCCTCTCCATCTTTTCCTTCCACTCTTCTCTCTGCTGTTCTGTTTCGTAATCTTGCTCCTTTTTCCTCGTCCTCCTCTTCTCCCAGTCGTTCCTTTTGCCTCTGTCCCTTCCTCTTTTCCCTACTTTTTTGCCTCCTCCTTCTCTACCTCTATTTCCTCTCCCTCCTCCTCCCCTTCTGCTTACTGTTCTTTTTCTTCAACTTCTCCTCTTCTTTTCCCTCCTCCTCCTTATCCCTCCTCCTCCTCCTCCTCTTCTTACTGCCCTTTTTGTCCTGGTCCTCTTTTTTCTCTCATCTTTTTCCTCCTTTTCTTTCTTCATAATCCTCTTCTCCCTACTGTTTTTTTCGTCTACCTCCTCGACCTTTTCGTTTTCCTCCTCCTTCTCCCCTCTTCCTCCTTCACGAGGTGGAGAAAAGCAAAATACCAATCATCATTAAGAGAATCATTGATAATCTGATGGACAAGGAGGAAGACATGGAGTGGCAAGAAGCCATGCAAATGGCTAAATAAAAGAGAAAGTTTTTGGGTCACAAAATGATGTGGTGTCTATTTGTCAATTTAATTGTCTTTGCTAGGGTATGCACTGATTTGACAACTTTGACTCATATTATGTACTGATTTTTCAAAACTTGTAGAACAGGGATATTCGACAAATGAAATTATAATGATCGATTCCGAAGTTTTGGGGTAAAAAAGAAACTGTATTATATACATATCCAGTTGATTTGAGAAATTATATAAGGAGTGAAATAAATATGTAAACATATCAAATGTAACTGGCATTTTAAAGAATGCGTGTATGGGACGAGACATTACTTAAAGTTGAGAGTTGCTAGCATCACGTGTATTTGAACTACTTACTTTTGTTGGTACCTGCCTCAAGCCAGGAGAGAGATTTTTTTTCCTTCAGACTGCATTTTGCATTCGTTGTCTAATATATAAAAAAATGATAAAGTTATTGGTTGCTACCTTCAACTTTTGGATTTGACCTGGCTGCTTTGATGACTAAAGGTTTTTCATCATGCATTGTATTCGTGTTTTTTTTTCTAGAGCGACTTCCTGGTGGTTCTTACCCCACTCCACAGTCCGAACTCTATATTCCATAAGCTTACCTGTCATTGTTTAGCCTATATAAACATGGAAGTACTATAGTCCATATTGCACATGTTCTTCTGTAGAATTTTGACAAATAAATTAAAGGGTCTTCAGTGGCTAACTAATCAGAACCTGCTTCGGAGCCTGGAAATTTCTCTCCGAGGAGCGGCTCCTTGTCTTAGCTAATTGTCCAGCGAAGGCAACCCACATAATAATAAAACAAGTGGGTTGGACGAACAGCCCATGCTCAGCTGACTTAAACATTAATCACACTTACAACTCCGTGAACTTGAGATAGGATCACCCATGTACTGAGTAAGTCTGATCTTTATAGAACACTAACAAATGCAACATCAAGGTCCCAATTCAAGTAGTTCTCACGTTAAAGTGAAGAGTAAAATTCATGTATCTTGCACTGTGACCCAAGAAACGAGGGCAAGGTCACTCATGTCCTGTCTAAGCATGACCTTCAGAGAGAAACATTAACATGTGCAACATCAAGGTCCTGACTCAAAACAGATCTCAAGTTATTAAGTGAACAGTTATTTTCGTGTCAGTTGTCCTGTGACCTTGGGAATGAGGTCAAGGTCCAAATATCACTGGAGCATGACCATTTGCACAAAATAGGTACACACTAATAAAAAGGAAATCCCTACCAAGTTTGGCACAAATCTGGCTAAAATCATTTAAGTTATAGCTATTCCAAGAAATTCCTATGTTAAACTTTCCTATTAAAACTTTTTTAAAACGATTTTTGAAAAAAAAATCATAAAAAATCTCGAAATCTCTTGAGCGTGACTATTTGAACAAACTTGGCAGAAACCCATCGAAGGTACATTGCCACCAAGTTTGAAGTAAATCTGACAGACAGTCTCTTCAGAGAAGTCCAAAATGTGAATTACAATTAGAATGCCCATTGACTTGCATAATAAGCAATGGAAAAGGTACATTTACCGATAAGAAACCGAATTGAAAAAAAAAAATGTTCAAAAATCAGGAATCCAGAGCAGTGCCACTTAATGAACATCTTTGCTTGACTCCTCACAAGGGACATATCCACAAAGTTTCAACTAAATCTGAGAGACGGCCCTGGAAAAGAAGTGACAAGTAATGAAAACACACAAAAATTGCTAAAAAATCTGGAATAATTGAAGCCCCACCTGGTGAGCAAATTAAAATCAAACAGTAGCTAGGCGTGTTCTTATATAACATCAATGCAATTGGGTGAGCGGTTGGCAAGAAGAGATTTTGTAAGATTTGTTCCCCCCCCTTCCCCACAAAGAACAAATTAATTAAAAGTCCAAAAATCACTGCTGGAGCATGACCATTTAATCTGGATGACGGTTTTGAAAAAGAAGCCGAAAATGTGAATTGGCTTTAGAATACCCATTGACTAGCACAGTAATCAATAGGAAAGCTGCACTGACTGATAAGTACCCCGATAGAAAAAATCGTTATAATATAAGGAATCCACACCAGTACCACCTAATGAAAGAACTTGTTTGACCCTTCAACAAGGAACATATTTTTCAAGTTTGAGCTTAATCTGAGTGACGGCTATGGAGAAGAAGTCAAAAATAGCAAAAACACACACAAGAAAGTCATTAAAAAATGCAGTGTCACCTGATGAACAAATTCAGAACTAGCAATGTCCCTCTGTGATATCAAAGTAATTGAGTGAGTGGTTTCGGAGAAGAAGATTTTGAAGATTCGCCCCCCAAAAGAACAAAAAAGTCATAAAAAAATCCAACAATCACTGGAGCATGACCATTTGTACAACTTGGTACAGACCACCCAAGGCACATCCCCATTAAACTTGAAGTGAATCTGGCTGACGGTTTTGGAGAAGTCGAAAATGTGAATTGTGGATGACGGATGGACGACAGATGGTTAGTCATAACATAAGCTCTGCTGACTGACAAGTCAGCTCAGCTAGAAATATATGAACGTGTCAAATGAAGTACCAGCTAAATAAGCAAAGCTTTGCTTATAATTGTAGAGCTTCAATATAAACTACGAATACCTGCAAAACCAAACATGATTACTAAATTTGGATAGTACAAATTCAGATGATAATAATTTGACTTGCCCAAGAATCCGTGTGCACCCGTTCTAACTGGAGAGCTTACCTTAGTTAAACCACCAGCCGGTCTATAACGGAAGTAGTAAAAACTGGGGCATTTTATGCACTTCCCAGTGATTTTAAATAAAAACAGTTACAGCTAGACCAGCTGTACAAACCGATGGAAATCCTAACAAGTATTGCAACAGTGGGCATTCAGTACCAGAAATGTAAAACAAATCCCATGATGGCACCTACTACTCACTTTCAAAGTTTCTTATCAATGAAGCTATATTTCCCTGTCAACTCTGAGTTAAGGTTTTAACATAATTGGTCAAGCTTGTGACATGTGAGGAAATACCGTCGAATTTGAGTAATTTTTGACATTAAGTAAATGTGTTCTTAGGCATGTCAGAACAGAATGAAAGTCATTAGCAATCAAGTGAAGAACATGTTATCAAAATATAAATCTTCTTAACCAGATTCTAAGTACAATTAGGCAAATTTGTTACTGTTGTAGACTGCTGCTTGCTACCGATTATCCCCTGGAGTTAACCTGACAGAAAACATGTAAACCTAAAATGTCTGAAAACTGAATACTAAAAGAGAATGATGACAAAACTATTGTAGCGAAACCTTCTAACAATCTCTGGGTATTTCGAGCATTTTTTTTTCTTAGAAATATTTGATCAAAATTACATATTTGAATCCTCTTGACTCAAGTTAATTATGAGTAAAATTGGTTCTAGATGCAAAGTCCTGAAATTTGGAACAAAAACGACTATATCTCAACATTTGTCACACAAATGTATTATATCCAATGGCTTACGAAATATTCTTGTTAAAAAAATGATAGTTAACTGCATTAAAGTTAAACTCATCTATTTTGTGATCGACCTTAATGCAAAACCTGTTATTAGTGACCCAAATATGAACGTCCAGAAACACATCTCTGACAACACATCTCTGAAACCATATGAAATGTTATCTTCCAAAGGGACGTCTTTTGGGTAAATTTATTTGGCAATTTCATTGAAATTTTGTTCATTTACACAAGCAATGTCATGACTATACTTTGCGTTGATTGATAATCTTTTAGCCATCCGAAAGTCCCTTTTCATCAATTTCTCCATATACTTACATTTAAGCCAGGTTAAATATAAATCAGCAAGGAACAAGGAGCAGTTGCTACCCATTCTATGCCTTTTGTTTGTTGAAAAACCAGTGGCCCCATTTCGGGGCTTTGATTTAACACCATGCCGTATGTGGCCATGGTCAACAAGTGAAACTATGATGCAATATACAAAGTGACAACACCATTAAAAAGTTTTATATTTCAGAATCACTGGTGCTGAAGAAGGGACAAACAATTGCGGTGATACAGGATGACCTGCAGAAATTTGACAGCCAACTAAGAATGATCAGATTCCCTGTCATTTTCCTTAGACTGTTAATACATTCTTACATACAGCAGGAAAAGGCCTTTTTATGGCCCGGTGACACCTATAATAGCCCCACTTTGAACTGGCCTTAAAAGTCTACCTGTCTGTTCTAGAAATGTACTGACAAAAAAGGGCACTTCAAACCTCAGGGAAGTTCTCACTGTGCCAAATACAAATGGAAATGCTTCTAATATTTCTGGCCAATTTTAATGTAGTAAAGTTGAGCTAAACCCCAGAAAGAAACATTGAAGTCAGTATTTGATCCACTTGCAGGGTTCAGGTCACTGCCATTCCATGTATATCTCAAAGATACCAGATCAGGAGATTTTATTCTTTGTTCGATTGGGTAAGTGAAAGCTATAGTTTCAAAAACCACCACCAAGGGACATTTTGAAGTCTGCGAAACACTACTGGTTTTATTAACTTGATCAGCGAAGGTTTGATATGCTGTACAAGAAGCAAGATTTAATATGTGGCCAGTGGCAGGACATGAGTGGGAGCCATAGTATACACAGGTGCAATATATAGCTAGCCATTGAAGTGAGACCGAGTGAACCCACTGCAGGGTGTTATGCAAAGACACACGTTGGGAGAGCATTTCATGATAATGTCTTCAATATAGATTGTGTTTCATGTGGATGCCATATGGGAGCATTGACAATGTACATCGATGCATAATAGGAAAAAGGGGGGATATGAGTAGCACATCCAGTGGCAACAGCAGTAGTTTACCACACGTGGACGTAAAAAGGCCAAGACAGCTGCATGGGATATTAGCCAGTCACAGTGAAAGTGGCAAGGGTCAGGGTGACATTTCTGAACTGGTGATTCAAAACACACAAATCAGCCCCACATTTCAACATGGAGATTCTTGGGAGAAAAATGACCCAAATGTTGAAATCATTCAAAACAAATGTCATGGAAAATGTGAAAAAAAAGACAGTTGAGGATAGTATTAACTCTCTTGAGTGAAGGATATGGAAGTCAGAAGAGGAAACTGCAGAGAGTTCAATTCGATGTTTATTGTGTATCCTTTATTTGCGAAATAGGTAATAATAACACATAACATCAAACAACCAATACAACGCGAACGTTGGCAGGAGGTAGGAAAGCAAACAAATGATTTTCCCCTAATATTTCATCGAGTTCCCATGGTGTAGAAACGAATAATTCAAATGATTTAAATACACAAATTTTACATAGCCATCATACCCAAAAATATGTACATAAATGGAACAATTGTATACCAGGGAATTCTTAACACCGTGTGGTCATATTTGCTATTTTATACAAAAAGTAATATTGTGCAACTATCAATGCTTGAACATACCATAAATTTGCGATAGTCTTTCAGAAACTGCATCATACAACAATACAGTCCAATGTGAGTTTCCAATACCTGCATATATATGCTTATAAACTCGAAATTTCATTTTTAATTAAACAAAAAATAAAAAATCCAAAACCCAAAACAAAACAAAACAAAAAACCCAAAAAAACCCAAAAAAACAAAAAAACAAAAAAACAAACAAACAAAAACAAAACCAAACAAACAAACAAAAAAAAAACAAACAAACAAAACAAAACAAAAAAAAAAAAAAAAAAAAACAAACAAACAAAACAAAACAAAACAAACCAAAACACCCCCCCAAAAAAAATTGATAGGTCTTTTTTCATCCTTTGAGAATGAATGAAATATTTATCGAATTGTATGCAAACATTTTATGCCATTTTCGTTGTGTCTGTGCAGTATATAAGTTTAACACTTTTTTGTATCGATTGATTTTCATTTAAATGGGACTCCCGAAAATTTTTTTTAAAGTTTTCTCGAAAACGTTTTGGAGCAAGAAGACCCCCAAAGGCACTGTTTATAATAACCATAATTGGTTGACAATAATTCTGTGCAAAATTTGAACTGGAAAGTTGACGTTTTTGTTTCCATAATTGTATAGAATGATAGTGAACAGGTATTTTTCCATGTCAAAAAATACTTCTATCCGCTTTTTAACATACGTTGAATATCCGTAACATCGGTTCTCTACATATATCGAATAAACATTCCATCAACACAAAACCTCAAAAGGAATGTAATTGCCTCTGATGAAAAATTTCAAACAAGTATTTCTAATGGCTACATTATGCTAGCTTTTGAGAATTGGCTTCCATGCATAAGAAATTGCAAATCGTATTTGAAAATACTCTCAAATTTGATTCAAAGTCAAATTTATCTGTAATTTGTGCTGGAGTAAAAATTTCACCATTTCCATTTACAATATCAATAAAGGACAGAACACCACAATCATTTTATTAAAAATGGCTTTTTCTGTATCAATACATTTTCATTCAAACATATGGCTTCCTTGCGTAAGGAGGCATTTGTAACAGGTGTGAACAGGACAGAATTCATTACAAGCTTTACAGATCTCTTGGTAAAAAGGGGAAGTTTTTCCAGACGGTCCCAACAACGCAGCAACTCTGAAAAAGATTAACAATATATACACCAGGGAAAAACTGTTCACATATATACTTCCAATTAGTCTTTACATTTTTAAGGATTCTTTTCTTCTAACTTATTAATAAGGATTTAACGTTTATTTCAAAGTTTGGAACCTGTAATCGTCCATTTACCTGTTTTTGATACATAAAATCACTTCTTGGAACGTTATTTCCCCAAATAAATCCAAAAAAATCTGTTTGTACTTTTTGACCATATCAAGTCTAAATGTATGTCAGCAGCAAATGACACTGTAGTTGCACTGCAGATTAAATTTAACCAAAGGCTGTTTGAACAGCCCATGCTCAGCTGACCTAGACATTCATCGTACACTCTGTGAATGTGGATTAGGATCAGGGTCACTCATGTACTGAGTAAGGCTGACATTTATAGAAGAACACCAACATGTGCAACATCAAGGTCCCAGTGCAAATAGTTCCTAAGTTATAGTGAAGAGTAAAGTTCATGTATCTTGCACTGTGACCCCAGAAACGAGGTCAAGGTCACTCATGTACTTTCTAAGCATGACCTTCATGGATAAACATTAACATGTGCAACATCAAGGTCCTAACTCAACCCAGATATCAAGTTATCAAGTGAACAGTAAATTTTGTGTCATTTGTCTCGTGACCTTGGGAATGAGGTGAGGACCCAAAAATCACTGGACCATGACCATTTGCATAAAATAGGTAGACACTTATTAAAGGTATATCCCTACTAGGCTTGGCACAGCTCTGGCCAAAATCATTTAAGTTAATACCATCACCCAAGGTACATTGCCACTTAATTTGAAGTCAATCTGACAGACAGTTTCTTCAGGATGTCCAAAATATGAATTACCATTAGAATGTATTATAATGCCCATTGAGTTGCAAAGTAAGCAACAGAAAAGGTGCATTTACTGATAAATACCCGAATTGGAAAAAAATGTTAAAAATCAGGAATCCACAGCAGTGCCACCTAATGAACATTTATGCCTCATTCTTTAACAAGGAACCAATACACAAAGTTTCAACTTAATCTGACAGACTGTTCTCGAGAAGAAGTGACAAGTAACAAAAACACACAAAAATCAATAAAACATTTGGGGAAAAAATGAGGCAGCACCTGGTGAAAATTTAAAAACTAAGAGTCCCTAGGAGTGTGCTTATGTGTATACCAAGGCAATTCCGTGAGTGGTTGTGGAGAAGATTTTGGAAGATTTGTCCGAATAAAAACACAAACAAATTCATTAAAAAATCCAAAAATCACTGGAGCGTGACCATCTAAACAAACCTGGTAGAAACCCACCCGAGGTACACTGACACCAAGTGTGAAGTCAATCCGGATGATGGTTTTGGAGAAGATGTCCAAAATGTGAATTACCATAAGAATACCCATTGACTTACACAGTAATCAATAGAAAAGCTGCATTGACCGACAAGTACCCGAATTGAAAAAGTTGTTAAAAATCAGGAATGCATAGCAGTGCCACCCAGTGAACAACTCTGTTTGAACTTTCCACAAGGAACATATCCATAAAGTTTCAGCTTAATCTGTGTGACGGCTATGGAGAAGTCAAAAATAGCAAAAACTCACCAAAAAATCATAGAAAAATAGAAACAAATCGCAGCCTACCTGGCCAGCATATTCAGTACTAAGAGTCCTTGGGAGTGCCCCTATCATTGCATTTGGGTGAGCGGTTTCAGAGAAGAAGATTTTTTTAAAGATTTGCCTAAAAGAAGAACCAAAAGAAAAAAAATCGTAAAAAATAAAAGTATAATGGAGCGTAACCATTTGAACAAACTTGGTGGAGATCCACACCCAAGGCACATCCCCGCAGAATTTGAAAGGAATCTGGCCAACGGTATTGGAGAACAAGTCGAAAATGTGAACAGTGGACAAGGGACGGACTAACAACGAACGGCTGGTCATAACATGAGCTCAGCTGACTAGCAAGTCAGCTGAGCTAAAAATGACCTATGATTTGACTTTGAAAATTTAACCAATCAATGATAAATTGTGCATCTTCCACATGTGTAATGTCTTGCATTGATTTGAGCTTTTCTTCAAAATTTTTGACACAAATATTTTGCTCGTCAGCAGTGAAAATTATACTCAAAGTGCTAATGTCTACTGAACACCACTTTGCAGAGTTGTTGCCTGATTGCTCCCAACATTAGCACCGATCTCTAATGATTCAGTTTTGTCCAGATTTACTTTTAAACCGTATGTTTCTTCAACATTTTGTATAAATTGTAAAACCCTTTTTCCGAATGAACATTTGAGACAAGGCATGTGTTGTCATCTGCAAGTTGACGCATTACTATTTCTCCCATTTAAATACTTTCACGTCTCAATTAACTCAAAGTTATATGGCACGTCATCCATCTGCAGGTAGAAATAATAATGGAAATAGCGTTCATCCCTGACGCACACCTCTTTGTAAAGGGAAAAATGAAGTATAACCATTATAAGTGACACATCTATTTATATCAGTAAACATTTCTGATACCCATTTTCTAAGCTCTTCTCCAAAATTAAATGCATGCAAAGATTTATCAAAAATGGCTAATCTAAAGTGTTAAATACCTTTTCAAAATCTATTGATAGGATTAAAGTTGTGTTTTTTTGCACAAGTCAAATCAATAATGTTCGTAATTTATCTGATATTTTTCTCTATTTATCTTCGCTTTAGGTACTCTGTTTGATCTGCATTTGTTTATATGTATTAGTTACCTTAAAGCTAAAAACTTTCCAAGCAATTGGTAGTGAATGTTTTACAAGGATGGACGTCGCCAATGTTTTAAGTGAAGTGATCTATTTGTTTCTTTAGAATGAGAGAAATCATACCTCTTCTTTGCTCTTTATGTACACTTCAACCACCCATACCCGGCTAGACTCTTCTCAGACAGGTTTGCTTGGCCCTTTTTTAGCCAAGCAGTTAAGGAAGATGTCGGTCAACCATCAAAGTGAATGTGATGGACTGTGGCCAATTATGGTTATGTAATGACTATGATAGCAGAACTCCGCGGGGCTGACTCAATACTACAAGATTCAAATTTACGACTCTTACACCAGTTATGAGATTATAATTACATTTTCAAAATCGATCAAGGGAAACTCAAGTTATATACAGAGAACCTGACCTGGCTGAAAGTAGTGCCCAGCAGACTGTGTCAGGAGCAAAAGCAGCAGCTGGTGTGTACACAAGTATCAGCCTGCAGGCATGACTGCACATGGAAGCTGGGGGTTTGAGATGGGGGTCGGGATGGATGTGCAAATGCGGGTGAAAGTCTCTGGTTGGCTGCTAGCCGCATTGTACACCTAATGTGCAGATAATGTGCCTGTTTTCAAAAGCATAATGAAAACTTTCAACCACTAATTTTTCAATTTGTGCCCCCAAAATCTTCTGAGAGACCATCGCTGTTTATTATTTTTAAACATATTTAATGCATTCAAACGCTCACTCTGTGTTATTGGCTCATTTCATCTAGGTCTTTATTTGTGTGATAGCTGTGAAGCAAACAGATGCTTATGGACTCTCCTCTGTGGTAAAGTTACACACATTTCAACCAACGAAAAAGAGCAGTGCTCAAAGAAGAGCAGTATTAGTCTATTTGGAGACGTATCATTGGAGAAATGCCAAGAGTCTGTGGTATGATTGTGCAACAACAAACGAAATATGCACCTGTCTGCAGAAGACATAAAGGTGGCGCATATATTGTACACCAACAACCAAGATCTCAAGATATACCTGGACCACTAATTCCCGTTGTAAGGGTCACAACACCAAAAAATCCAGGTGTCCAAAAAGAAGAGCCCTGAAAGGTTCATTTGTGGTCATTACAGACAATCTCAGAACGGATGTTTTAAAGCTACTAGAAACTGTCCTTACCATGTGAAAAGGCGCAGTTTGACAGGTTAAGAAATTTTCCTTAAAATGTGAACAAATGCATTTTGACACTTTAACAAACTTTCCATAAAATAGAAGGAAGTGCATTTAGATGATTTAAGTAACTTGTAAAATGTGGGCAAGTGACAATTTAACCAACTACCCAAACAACATAAGCAAACACATTTCGATAATTAAAGCAACTTGCAGTGAAATATGGGCAAATGAATCAAGACAAGGTGACGACATTAACTTAAAGTATGAGCAAATTAATTTTTCATGACTTAAAGAACTTTCTTGATATAAATGAACTTACCTTGATTTGTAGCGATAGCATTTCCAGAACTGAATAGAATTTCATTAAAGTATGCAATTAATGTTGATACTACAGGTTCTTTTAAAAGTATGGACCTATTTCTCCGCTTATGCTGGCTAAGGGATTTTCATAGATGCATATGGACTGAATTTGTCAGATATGGCTGATACATTTAAAAACAATCATTAAAATACAGAATGACATTTCTCGTTTCTCTGAAATTTGAAGCAAAATTAATTACAGGTTATTTACGGCATTTTGATATTTATATTTTTGTCGACTTTGGATAGTCGATAGGGGTAGTGTGAAATCCTAAAAAATGTCTAACAATATAAGGAAAGTTTCTTAACACTGAAAGAAATTTACCTCAAAATATAAGTAAAACTCACGTTAAAATAAATTTAATGCCCCACATTCTTTCCCATGAATCAGCACTTTGGAAGGTGGAAAACTGTAAAAAATACACAATTGTATTTTAAAGTTCAGGTGAAAAAATACACTTCTGTTGGAAACTAGATTTCCGTTTTGGAACGACTGATGTACGTGTCCATTGGTGTGGTTCTGAATGGAAACATTGTTTCCCTCCAAACAATCACCAGTTTCTACAAAGAATTGCATGAATCCAACTGTGATTGTGGCCAGGAAATTAAATCATTTGTTTTCTCAAATCATAATCAGAAATTACACAAAGCAATGCCTGGTTCAGTATTAATTTTATTGCACACCAATGAAGCTTTAGTTCCAGGTCCTATTGCCAGATGGCGAAAAATCCATGCACCACAGGAACTTGAAGGCTTGTGTTTATTTTGTAATAAGCTAAGGGGGGTAAGCAATTAATTAAAAATCAAATCATGTGTAGTACCCTACTTTGCCTAGTTTAGAGAAGATAGGAATCAATATTAGTTTTTGAACCAGTTTTTCAGATTTAGTTGTTCAAATTCGGATTCACGTGCTTGTGATACCAATTTGGTCTATGCAAAAGTTCACCAAGCGGGAAAACCCCGGCAGTTGTCCCATTACGAAAGCGAGGCATGCAGGCTGATTTTTTTTTGCTACCAGATGGCGCGTTGTTATCCTTTGTTATCTCAAAAGTGGTCACGATAATGCATGATGGCGGACACTAATCTTGTTCGTGTCAACATGAACAGAAAAGCAGGAAATGGACCAAATACAGGAGGTGTATAGAGGTTTACCATTGTAGATCGTTGGCAGAGAGAGTACAGAAAGCATGGATAGTTAGAACATTGAGTGACAAGGTGAATTATCATGGTAAACCACCACTAACTGTTGTGTAGTGGGCTGTAATGCTGATACCAGGAAGAAACGTCAAACTGACAAATATCAAAAATAAAAGTGCCGCTTTGTTCCTTCCATCAACTATATTCGTTTGTCTTTCAAATACTTTTTCAGCCAACCTAGTTTCTATTTTTTGAAGAAATCACGGTCCGTGCGTCACTCCTCGTTACTTGCTGTATTCAGTAGCGCTGTAGCCTATGCGATAAGACTGAGTGGCCCGGAAATTACACAGAAACCTGTGCACGCCTTACTCTGACATCTGAATCTCCGCTAGGTTTTCCCTGGTTGGTGAACTTATGCATAGACCGTATATCAATGCGCCGAGATTGCACTCTTCACTGTTCATGCAGGGACAGTGCTTACACCTTAATGATAATTGTTCCAGATAAAATTATTCAATATATTCCAGTATTAAGGCCACAGACTACAGTTATAAATCCTTCTATTTTTCATATTAGCATTTTCCAGTCTAAAAAATACGAAACAACACCTGTATGTCAGCTTTATACAGTTGTATGAACTTGCTCTGGCCGGGGTCACATCATTGCCCTTCCCCACCATAAAGTTCGCACCTGGCCTGGAAGACAGTGCACCTATATGACCACCAATGAAGCAACTCTGTGATGCAGCAAACCTGACTTTGCTAACTTTATTTAAACATAAGCTACAGCCTGCTGAAAACACGGTATTTTCACAATTACGGACTATCTCCGTTGGGATGCGCAACCAGCCAATCACAACTGTGGTCTTAACCGTAACCCCAATTTGACTTTCATATTTTTATGCACTCATTCTGCAATCCAAAGGATATACGTTGTTAGAGCTACAGCATTCCTTACGAAAATGGCAGGTATGAATATACTAATTCCCATGCTGAAGATGTGTTCAATAGTTCAATGTATCCAGTGGTTCACGTACTGTATTTTGTATTTCGTGTATTCAGTTTGAAGATGTTGCTGTAAGTACCTCAGCTATAATTTCATGTTGCATAGCCGATATTCGTTCCATGAAACCGATATATAAATAGGTCACATCTACTGACACAGTATGTATTCCGAAAGTAAGGTGCTGCGACAAAACTATATGGCAGTGGACAGTGAGATGAGCAAATGTTGCAGCGGTATGACCAGCATTACAAGAGACAAAATTGTTCAAGAATATAGAAGCCCTTTGGTAAACCAGTTGAGACATACGGTCATTGTTTCATTTTGCTGTGGAGTCAAAGTATTCAATGATAAATTTTCTTGTTCCGTGCTTATATCTAAGCGCCACCAATCTGACTGTGAACGGTGGTTTTCTCCGAGTCCTTCTGTTTCTTCCGCGAAACAAGTACGTAGGAAAGTACAAGCCAACATCTGTACCATGGAATGTGATTAATAAAAGCTTGGACTGTGTCACAATCCATGTAAAAGATATTGGTCTATACTATGAAGAACAATTTGCAGCGCCAGTGGTCAGATCTCTGACCAAAACAACAGGGAGGACTACTTTGTAGCAACCAGCCACTATGATATCATACCAGAACTTTAAGTACTCATACTATTTGCAGCTTTTTCCCTAGAGTTTCTTGCTGCTCTGCTTATAAATTTCAGTCACCTTTACCACTAAAATTGTGACAATATTGTTATTGAAACATTGTTGAACATGGAAAAGTCCCTAGTATATTTACAACAGGACTGAGCAGAACATACAGACCTTTGCTTCTCGTATATAGTAGTCCCTGTCTTTTGCTGCAGTTACCTTTGCTCTCATAGCTGGATCAAAATGCACACATAAAATTAATGTGTTTCTGAACTATTTGATGATTTTTCACGCCAAACCGTTTAACTTCACAATGAATAGGATAAGGTTCACGTGGTTGCCTACCACTGTTATCTGGTGTTTACCGTTTGTGTTAATTTTGTTACTCGGTGGACTAAACAACGACGAACCAGGATAAGGTTTAGGGACATGACTACAGATAAATGGCATGATGGGCTTTCAAAATTATGTTTAAAATCTAATAAAATCATGAACAGTGAGATAAACAATGAAAACGGTTCAGCGTTAGCCTCGAGCGCTGATTTTGGAATATGTTTTGATGGAAATTGTAACTGTCTATTCTGCAAGTCAAATTTCACAAAGAACAAAGAGTTTCACAGTAACGTTACTAACAAAAAATTCAAATTAAGGAACCCCCGATTGGAAAATTTGGTATTATCTTGTGAATGTACCAATATCATTTATTTGTTATCCTGCATCAAATGTAAAGCACAATATGTGGGCCTAACTACTCAATCAGTTAAAAAGAGATTCAGTGGTCATAAAACTACAATTAAAAATCACAAGTAAAACACTTTTTTGTGTAACCATTTCAATTCTGCAGAACATTCACATTTGGATTGCCGGATACAAATTATTGATTACATAAAGCCAAATTTGTTAGACCAAGACAGTTATGTTAACACAAGGAGATTATTACAAATGGAAGATTTTTGGATCAAAACACTTAATTCAGCTTTTCCTTATGGACTCAATGACAGAATTTTAGGCTTCGGTGATGTTAGGAATTTGGACTTTACAACTCTTGACAGAAGTCACACACCTTTTCATAACAATCAGGCTGGTATTCAAAGAAGAAGAAGTCATGGACAAAGAAAATCACGGAAAAACAGGAAATGCAGGAACATTCATACAAAAGACCTTGTCCAAAATTTACTACAGGCTTTCTCCAATGGTATTGATCAATTACATACAGCTCTTAAAGCACTATCATTTCGAGACATAACAAGAATTAATGGATATTTGGGTCTTACTGATTCAGGACACACATTTCCGCAAAATTTTTGTGAAATTGTGTATGCTTACACAACAACTATTCGGAAACCAGATTCTAATAAGAAAAAATTAGATCAAATGTTTTGCAGCATTCCTTTCAAACACAAAATCATTGACTCACTAAACATTCAGTCCCTTTTCAAATTGAAATTTGTTCGTAACATGATTCCCAAGGAATGCAAAATAAAAGATCCCCCCCCCCATTTCCTATAAATATGGCAACAATATTGGACAAAGTATCATGAATTACAAAAAATTTCTGGCTTCAATTACTCTTGAGGATATCGCAGCAAATCAAAATTGTGACTGTATGTCTAATAGTAAATATTCTAATTTTGTTGATGCACACCACAAACATGTATTTACAGGTAACTTGGATATAATACAAAATTCAGGTTTAAAAGAAATAATGAAAAAAGGTACAAAATTTCGGATATGTCCCAAGTTGAATATTCACAGTATTTTTCAGGATACATGTGATGCACTCGACTCCTACTGTATGAAATGGGCTAAGAAAGAAAAAATGGAATTTCAGAAATTTGAAGGATGGCTATCAAACTTGAAAAGAGTCTTTAGAAATAGAATTTATCGTTACAAATCCCACATTAAGAATTTCAATACGGTTAATCTAAAACAGCCTAAAATTTCTAAAGCAGTCAAAGAACTACAAGATAGATTTGTATTCACTAACATAGATAAGGCAGGTAACAATTTTGGGATCATCTGCAAAAAATATTATCTGGATGTTTTGAAAAAGGAACTTGGTATAAACAATATTTCAGACATAAGAGGAAATGACGTTTATAAATTACACAAACAATCCATTGATAATTTGATTGATGCACATAAAGATGAGATGAAAAGGAATTTTAATATCAAAATTTCTGCAGAGGACTCCTCTATTCCACTTTTGTTCTGGATACCCAAATTACATAAAAACCCTTTTAAATCTAGATTCATAGCTGGTGCTTCAAAATGTACTACAAAATAATTATCAAAAGAAGTAACATTGTGTTTGACTGCAATTAGGAATCATTTTCGTAAATACTGTAATGCAATTTCTAGAAACTGTGAAATAAATTGTTTTTGGAGTGTAGACAATTCTTCCAAGTTTGTATCTAAAATCAAAGATGTAAAGGCAAAAAATATCAAATGCTTTGATTTTTCTACACTGTACACAAATCTACCCATATGTGAAGTCAAAAGTTCACTTTCAGAATTAATTAGCAAAATGTTTAAACATAATGGTGAACCATACATAAATATTAATTCATATACAAAGAAAGCATACTGGTCACACAATAAATATTCAAAAAGTAACATTAAATCTTACACTGTTGAAACTTTGATAGATGCTATAAAATTTCTCTTGGATAATACTTTTGTTCAATGCGGACCACTGGTTTTTCAACAAATAAAATGCATTCCAATGGGTAGCAACTGCTCCCCTTTACTGGCAGATTTATATTTAACCTGGCTAGAATTTAAGTATATGAATAAATTGATGAAAAAGGACTTTCAAATGGCTACAAAATTAGCAAACAACGCAAGATATATTGACGACATTGCTTGTGTAAATGTGCAAAATTTCAGTGAAATTGCTAAAGAAATTTACCCAAAAGATATCCCTTTGGAGGGTAACAATTCAGATGGTTTGAGAGATGTGTTTTTGGACTTGGATATTCAGGTCACTAATGACAGGTTTTGTATTAAAGTCCAACACAAAATAGATGAGTTTAACTTTGAAGTAGTTAATTATCCTTTCCCGGACAGTAATATTTCCGATACTATTGGATATAATACATTTTTGTCACAAATTTTGAGATTTGGTCGTATTTGTTCTAAATTTCAGGACTTGGCATCAAGAGCCAAATTTATTTACAATAAACTTGAGTCAAGAGGATTCAAAGGTGTACTTTTGATCAAATATTTCTAGAAATTTTGTTGTAAATATCCCGAGATGGTTAGAAAGTTTGGCTTCAATAATTTTAGAGATTTTAGACTTGCCTGTTTTGCTACTTAATTTCATCTTTTGACACCATTATGTTTAAACGTTCACCTTTCGGACATTTTAGGCTAGCTTGTTTTCTGTTAGGTAAACCCCCAGGGGCTACAGGTAGCAAGAAGCGGCCTACGACAGTTGCATGTTTGCCTAATTGTACTTAAAATCCTGTTAAGAAAAATTGTTTTGATAGCATGTTTTTGGCATAAATGCTAATGACTTCCATTCTTTTCTGACATGCCTAAATGCACACTTACTCACTATTAAAAAATTACTCAAAATTATTGACAGTATTTTCTCAAGTGTCACAAACCTGACACATTAAGTTGACACATTGACTCAGGGTTGGCAGTTAAATAGAGCTTAATTGTTTGAGGGGTAGGTGTCATCATGGAGTTTGTTTTACACCTCTGGTACAGGATGTACATTGTTGCAGTCCTTGTTAAGATTTTCCTTGGCTTGTACAGGTGGTCTAGCTGCAACTGTTTATTTTACAATCACTGGGACTGAATATAATGCCCCAGCTTGTTTCCATTTCAGTTAAACATTGGCGGATGGTTTAACTAGGAAAAGCTGTCCAGCTAGAAAGGGTACATTTTGGTTCAGGGGTAAGTCAAATTGTTCTTATCTGAACCTGTACTATGAAAATTTGGTAATTATGGTTTGTTTGACAGGTATTCTTCTTTGATATGAAGCTCTGCATTTACAAGCAAAACTTCACATATTTAGCTAATTCATCAATTGCCACGTTCATATTTATTCATTATTGTGTGGGTTGTCTTTGCTGAATATTTAGCTTAGGCAAGGAGCCGCTACTCAGAGACACGTGTACGGGTAAAAGGCTCCGAAACATGTTGAGTAGTTACCCGCTGAAGACCCTTTAATATATTTGGGCTGATACAGCCTATGTCAAAATTTTACAGAGGAACGTGTGCAATATAGACAATAGTAATTCCATATATATACAGGTTAGACAGGGACAGGTCAGCTTATGGAGAGTAAAGAGTTCGAACTGCGGAATAGGATATTGACTACTAGAAAGTGGTTCTGGGCAAAAAGACACAAATACAATTTATTTCTCATCTGTCTTACAGTTTCACAAATTTACCAAAAACAGCATCAGTTACTTCATTGGGGACATCTGTTTTACAGATTAAATAAAAAGCAATTTTAATATCAAAATTTCTGAAGACGACTCCTCTATTCCACTTTTGTTCTGGATACCCAACTTACATAAAAACCCTATTAAATCTAGATTCATAGCTGGTGCTTCAAAATGTACAACAAAACAATTATCAAATGAAGTAACATTGTGTTTGACTGCAATTAAGAATCATTTCTCTTAATACTGTAATGCAATTTCTAGAAACTGTGAAATAAATTGTTTTTGGAGTATTGGCAATTCTTCCAAGTTCGTATCTAAAATCCCAGATTTAAAAACAAAAAATATCAAATGTTTTGATGTTTCTACACTGTAGACAAATCTACCCATAGATAAAGTCAAAAGTTTTTTTTTCAGAATTAACAAGCAAAATGTTTAAACATAATGGCAAACCATATATAAATATTAATTCATATACAAAGAATACATATTGGTCACACAACAAATATTAAGAAACGTAACGTTAAATATTACACGCTTGAAACTTTGATACATGCTTTCAAATTTCTTTTGCATAATACTTTTGCTCAATGCGGACCATTGACTTTTCAACAATTAAAAGGTATTTTAATGGGTAGCAACTGCTCCCTGTTTAAGGACTTTGCATCTAGAACCAAATTTTTTTACAATAAACTTGAGTCAAGATAATTCAAAGATATACTTTTGATCAAATATTTCTACAAATTTTGCTGTAAATATCCAGAGATGTTTAGAAAGTTTGGCTCCAATGATTTTAGAGATTTTAGACTTTCCTGTTTTGCTACTTAATTTTATCTTTTGTGATCAGTTTGTTTTAATATTCACCTTTCAGACATTTTAGGCTATCCTGTTTATTCTTAGATTAAACCCCCGGGGGCTACCGGTTTCAAGCACAAGCCTACGACAGTTACAAGATCGCCTAATTGTACATAAAATCGGGTCAAGAAAAATCATGTTTTGATGACATGTTTTTGACATAAATGCTACTGACTTACCCTTTTTTTCAGACATGCCTAAATGCACATTTACTCAATATTGAAAAATTACTCAAAATTGTCAGTATTCTCTCAAATATTACAAAACTGACACATTACGTTGAAACATTGACTCAGGGTTGGCAATGAAACAGCGCTAAATGGTTTGGAAACTTTCAAAGTGAGGAGTAGGTCTCATCATAGAGTTTGTTTCACATTTCTGTTGCAGGATGTCTATTGTTGCAGTACTTGCTAGGATTTCCTTTGGTTTAGCAGCAACTGTTTTACTGGTACAGGATGTCCAGTGTTGCAGTACCTGTTAGGATTTCCCTCAGTTTGTACAGGTGGTCTAGCTGCAACTGTTTATTTTACAATCACTGAGACTGAATGTATTGCCCCAGTTTGTTTCTACTTCATTTATACACTGGTGTGTGGTTTTACTAAGATAAGGTATCCAGCTAGAAAGAGCACATACTGGTTCAGGGGTAAGTCAAATTGTTCTTATCTGAACCTGTGCTATACATATTTAGTAATTATGTTTTGTTTGACAGGTATTCTTCTGTCATAATGAAGCATTATATAAGCAAAGCTTCACGTATTTAGCTTATTCATTATTTACCACGTTCATATTTATTCACATTTATGTGGGTTGTCTTTGCTGAATATTAAGCTTAGCCAAGGAGCCGCTTCTCAGAGAGACATGTACAGGTATAGGCTGCGAAACATGTTCTGAGTAGTTACCCACTGAAGACCCTTTAGTTTATTTGGGCTAATACGCCCTTTGTCAAAACTACAGAAGAACATGTGCAATATGGAAAAGAGTACTTCCACATGTATAATGGTTAGACAATGACAGGTTAGCTTATGGAGAGTAAAGAGTTTGGATTCTGGAATAGGGTAAGAATACTAGGAAGTGGTTCGGGACAAAAGACACAAATACAATAAATTACACTAAATCACTGAATCAGAGAGCTCTTCTTTGTTCCAACTGAGTTTCACGAACTTCTGTCCTCCATCCATTTTGTGGACTGAAGACAAGCTGTCTCTAATTTTCAAAACACTAGACTGATTGTCAATTTTGTTCAATTTACTGACAGCAGATCCCATATATTCTGTAAACTGCAAAAGGTGATCAGAAAATTATGCCAGGAAAGAGCTGTAATTTTTCTATGACAAGTCCTCATGATACCTTAGAAACCCAGCTTTCAGCAAATATGAAATCCGTTACTGAAAGTTCCTCAAGCAATTCACGTGGCCTTCTATATCTCTGATGTGTATCCATTGCCATGCAGCATTCAATGAATCTTCATGCCTCCCAAGAGGATACATATACAAGCTGATTCAACTTACACTAATTGTCTAATACTGGTTTCCGTGCACACTGGCGAAACATTGTGAGAAGACCCAATCTTTCATAAGGTTGCCATCACATTTTGGCAGCTGCACATGTGGCGTTATATTAAAATGAACCTTTATCTTTTTTTTCTCCTCCATGGCAGGTTCAGTCCAGAGTGATCAGCTTTCTGTTCCTGTGAACATTCATGCACGATCCCACAAGGCAACAGGGTTTTACAGTAATAATCCATTCAACTACCGTCCTCTGACTCTACCAACGGCTGTGGAAATTGGCAGTCCTTGTTTTTTCTTTACATTGTTTCAGATCAGGCTTTGCTTTTCTGGCTCTTGCTTGCATTTCAATACTTCTGGTTTCACCTTTTATGTAGTCCACTGTCCTTAACCCAAGCCATCGACTAAATACCAATACATGGGCCCTGCTATACTGGGTGCAGCCTGCTGAACTCATTCTTAGGTCAGCCTGTTGCAGACGTTATTCTATATATCAATATCTGATAACACAATTTTGTGGATATCTGCCATCTGTGTATAATCATAATTCACACAAGCTATCTAAAAGCTTACAAATGCACATATTAATTCGTGAGTTTTTCGGTTTTTTTTTGTTTGCTATGTTTGCCGTCCACTCTTAGCTTTGACAAACACTTCTTAATGCAGTTACCTATCTGGTGACAGTTCCTTTAGTTATACTCCGAGCATCCTTCACCTCCTTTATGTGCTCTTCAGTTGCCCTTTGTTTCCATGCTCGGATTTTCCGAAATAAAATTATCTATGGACTTTATATAACATTTAAAGTCCAACTACGAAAATACAAAATCTTTAATATGCCACTGTCCTTAACTTTTAGCCAGACTGTTTTGTATTATTTGTGGATTATGTGTTCTCAACATAGTTTGCCCTCAGGTACATCTCGCATAAGAAACTTATAAAAAAAATATATATTATGTTACAGAATTTGGTGCTATACACAGTCAAAGGCTTTGCTAATTTTTCAGAAATTGTATTAAAATCAGAATTCAAGTGTCATTTTCAGTAATTACCACTAAAATATCAGCTATCATAACAGCTGAAGGTCGATTTCAGTGTGATGTCCCGCAATTTGACATGGAAACTAACCAGCCACATTTGTCAGGTCAGGGAGTACTGTAACAGCTCGTGGAGAAGACCGTGTGGTATACATTGCTGTTATCTGTATCTTTTCAAAGATACGGGCTAAACACCATGAAAAAGCTAGGACATTCTATGAAAGATATGGCACGTCAGGTTTGATTGTATATTGAGATAAAAGTGATCTGGCACAAGCTGAAGGGCTATATCTCAGATACGCTGTAGACACTGGGACGGTGTTGTCAAAAATACAAAACTTCAGACCATTATTGTTTATTTTTCCCAGTCTACTATAAGGAAACACTGTTGCAATTTCTTTGAATGGCAGGATATTACTGAAATGTACATTTAAACGTTTCAGAAAAAACAGTGACCATTGACTATATTCATTAAAGGGGGACAAGTGCATGACCAGCGTCATATAGCCTTCATGGAACCGAAAAGCAAAATTTGCCGCTTTATACCCAAGAAACCATTCAAAATTACAGGACATAAAGTAACATGGCAGCAGATACTCTTTGAATACTAGTTTGTTTACATATTCTGGACATCCGGTCCAAAAGAGGTGATATTCAAGCAAAGGCACAGACACAAACTTTAATGCTAGCAATTAACATTCTGAAGTATATGTTACTTTGATTTGTGTCCTCTACTGCAATATCTATACCACAATCCTTTGAAGTTTCCAGACAATTATAAGCCTAGAATCATTGGTTTTTGAAATGGACAGAGTACAACTTGAAAGGCGCATGAGAAAATATTCAACCATAGAGAAAGGGACAAACTTTGCTGTTAGTATTTTAAAGTATAGGTTCAGGTTGGTTTATTTCCCGTTTTGCTATATGTAATAAACAATCCTCTAAAGTTTCCACACAAGTTCAAGGACAAATTTAAAGGATTCTGAAATGAAGTTTGTATTAACAAGAGTATCATTTCAAAATTAACATAACAGCTGGAGGGATAACATTGTATCTGCTGACTTGAGGAACTTATGGGCGGTGTTATGTTTAATTCAGCTCATGCTGAAAAGTAGCATTAAAAGTATATTTAGTACTGTTATATTGTGGATTAGTAAAGATTATTCCATGTAATTTGGTGGCATGTGACCTTACTATGAAACTGATCAAACACAGAGAAGAAATAGCATAATGCATGTCTGTCTAATTCACCAATTTTCAAGAGCTTTCACCAGTACACCCTATCTACTTAGTGCAGAGATCTGTTTACTCAGTCCGATAAGGTGACCTTTTATTGGTTAAAGGACACCAACAAAGGGGTCAGCGTAGAGAGAGTTAGGGCTTTCTAGCTCTGTTGTGTTCCTCACCAAATTAGAAGAAAGAAATGTAGTGATCTACCTGATAATTGTACCTCAGCTTACCTATGCTACGGAGACATGGAGCATGCTATTTTGATTTATATCAGTTAGTGAATTCCCATAGTTTGTAGATATTTATTTTTGCTGGTTTCTGCCAGTGTGGGAACCGCTTGAGTGCACACAGACATTGTTGTGTATGGGTTTTTTACCCATTGTGGTCACCTGTCAGTTGGTCATTACCCTTGGTCACAAGGGTAAGCTGTGAACACTTACATGTATGAACAATGATGTGTGTTGAATGTGGAACAGGGGCCAGATCTGTGACAGCAACTTTTCATGAAGATCCCCTATGTTAAAAATGTGCATCTTTGAGGAGTTAACAACCTAAGACGCAGAACCAACAACATGAGGAAAATGATCAGCTACATGAGAATCTGACTTTCATGAAGGAGAATAGAAGTCATGGTATCCCCAGTCACAGAATGTCAACAAAGAAAGGGTCAAATGAGGACAAATATGTTGTGGTGAATGAAACACAGTGTTACTTGTGTACCAAGATTGATATTTTGACATGGGATAAACTGATCAAACTATGATGCTGAAGGCTTCTGTGAAAATGATATAGAAGAAGCAAGAAAAGCTCCTGTACAACGCAATTGAGCCGGATGTAAGGTACCAAAAGTGCAAAGGTCTTGATAGTTCACGTAACAATGTCAAAGACATGCTACATTGGATAGATGGGTCTGAAATTTGTGATATTCCATCCTTTGTGGGACTTGATTTATCCAAACTAACTTCCGTGAACATAAATCATGTGGATGTATCATCCTTGGTGCAAGATATCAAACAAGTTAGATCGGAAGTGTCCTCATTAAAGGATCAGCTGACTTCTATCAGAAAAGCTTGCACTTAGACAGTAGAAGTGAGTAGAGCAACAGCCTCTGATCTTAATGTAAAGCGGGGTGATATGGATTGTCTGAGAACTGACATCAGTGAGATAAGCAGTGTAGCCCTAAGCACTGATATTCAGGGTCATGGTTCTACAGAACAGCAGACCAGAGATACAGTGCAGCTTGATAAGCAAGCAAATGGGGACATTGGTATGGAAGATTTGCTTGAGAAAGGTATTACCTCTACTTTGCAAGGATGTGGTCCTAACACTTCTTCTCAGCCTGATGTCGGCAAGGCTGTGAGTCAGCCAGCACCAGCAGAGAACCAAGCTGAGGAAAATAATCAGTCATATGCAAATGCAACACAGCAGGCAGCAAAGGTAGTTTTGCACATGGCAACTGCTCCTTTATCAATGGCAAGAGCGAATGCTGGTCAGAGCCAACCAGGAGTAAATATGAATGGGTTTTCAAAAGTGAACTACAAGAAAGCCGATCACAGGGACTTATAAAGGTGCTTCAAATCTCACTGCTGTAAAGTCTGGCCCAATTGTAAATCTGTTTATCACCAGGCTAGATCCAAAGACTACATCAGCTTCTCTGACAAACTATATGAAAGAGACATTGGATATTTCTATGGACTGCGAAAAGCTAGAGACGAAATTTGATACCTACACATCCTTTTGTATCAGGGCACAGAGATCCAAGATGGTGGCCTGCAGGTATCCTTGCACGCAAATTTTACAGAGCTAAATAACAGACAAAATTAAGCTGTCTAAACTAAAACTGGTATCATATAATTGTAGGTCATGAATTAACTATTTTGTGTAAAGCCGATGGGTTTATCTTCTGTGACTATATAGTACTTGGAGATAAATCTGATATGTTTACATATGTGATTGAAGCATGCGGATCTATTAGTTGGCTTGATCACGGTTTAACTACATGGTCAGCCCATAAGTCTGTTTGTGATGTTAGTGTGTAGGAAGATCATATGACTTCAGATCACCTGTCCCTGGCTGTGGCAATTTCAGCAAGGGTTACATGTAAGTCTGCGACTATTGAAGATGAGGTAACAGAGTTCACCTTTACAACTGACCTAGTATGAGCAATGACGATTTACAGAACTTTTATGTCACTACTGACAAGTACTTAAAACAGGTACATTTACCTGTGGATGCATTTACAGGTCAAGACTGTCAGTGTGATTCCTCTGAGCATAAAACTAGCCTTACAGTGTTGTATGAACACATTGTGTCAGCTCTAAAGCAGGCCAGTACAGTCAAACAATGTAATGGGGCCAGATTCAATGTTCCTGGCTGGAATGATTTTGTTAAAGATGCTCACATAAAGTCAAAAGAAGCCTTTACTCTGCGGAGACTCCCTGGTAAGCCCCATCAAGGACCTTTACTTGATCTTATGCTGCAAGCTAGAGCACAGTTTAAGCTGGCCTCTCGTATCGGTAGGCAGCAGGAAGATATGGCTAAACCTGACGCTCTTGCTAGTGATCATTTGCATAAAGACACAAAGAAGTTCTTCAGAAATGTAAGTAGTATGATCAATAAGAAAATTCCTTTTGCTTCTTGTGTAAGTGGAACAGCAAATGGCTTTTATGTGGAGTAATCACTTTAGAAACATATTGAATACAGTTCTACAAGTGTCTGAAAAGAAGAAAAATGAAATTTTGTCATTTGAAAATTCCATGATTGTCACTCCTTTGAAATAGGTACAACTATAGGTAACTTGCATAGAAATTAGGCAGCTGGAAGTGGTACTCTGAGTGCCAAAATAAATATACACTGTAGTCCAAATATACATATTCTATTGTCTATGCTTTTTATCAGTATATTTATCCATGGTCACATACGTGTATCCATGGCAGAGACTCTGTTGGTACCTGTGTTGAAAAATGAAGCTGGTGATCTTTCTGATACAAATAACTACAGACGTATACCCCTCAGTAATATCAGTTCTAGCTGATAGAAATCATTACATTAGATCATTGTAAGATGCAGTTCTCTACCATAGACTACCAGTTTGGGTTTAAGCAAAAGCACACACCTGATATGTGTATATATGTACTTAAGGAAACAATTGATTATTATCGTGCACATGGTAGTTCAATGTTCATATGCTCACAAGATACTTCTAAAGCCTTTGATAAGGTTAATCATTCATTCTACATTATTTTCTAAATTATTTAACAGAAATGTGCCTTTGTATATAGTTCGTGTTCTGCACTGGGTGTGTAGTATAGCACTCAGCAGCTGAGAGTTTTGTGAGGTAAATGCTATTCTGAATCTTTTAAAGCATCAAATGGTGTGCGTCAAGGTAGTATTCTCTCGCCGAAATTGTTTAATGTGTATTTGGATGACCGTAGTCTAGAAATTAGTGCTAAGTATGTTGGCTGTAGTATTGCTGGTACTATGCTTAACCATCTCTTATATGCTGATGACATGTTATTGCTCTGTCCCTCTGCAAAAGGATTACGAACTTTGATAAATTTATGTGCAGACTATGCAACCAATCATGATATTGTTTTCAATCCGTCTAAAACATGCTGTATGTTGTTTCAGAGTTTACAAAACAAGGTAAAAGTGTACCAGGTGTCCATCTCAATGGGATCAGTTTAAAGTTTGTTATATCTCACAAGCATTTGGGTATAAAATTGCAGAATTCATCAAAGAATACCAATAATGTGATGCGCCAAACACGGTCATTTTATGCAAGCAAATATTTTGATTAGAAAATTTTCCAAAATTTAGTTTTGATGTAAAGATCAAATTATTTCATTCCTATTGCACAGCTATGTATTGTGCTCATCTGTAGACAAATGCTAACACACAAAGTTTAAACAAGATACGAGTCAGTTATGATACTGCTTTTAGGAAATTTTTTGGTTACACACGAAATAGTAGTGCTGTTTGTCAGCAACAGGCTTAACCCTTTTTACGCACTTTGGCGTCATCAGATATACAAATTTTGTGACAGAATAGAACATACAATTAATATGCTGGTACAATTGATCCTTTCTTCAGATTTATTCATGTGTTCTTCTCTCAGATCAAGGTGGCGCAATCTTTTGTATATGTAAGAATGATGTACCTAAGTAGTGAAGCAATGTAACATTAATATTCCAGGTACATGTTTACATGTTTACACGTTTATATTTCTTTTTCCTCTCTCTCACTCTAACTCTTTATTTGGTGCTTTGTGGGAAGAGTGAGAGGTATGTAGGTTGTAGTGTTTTGTTTGTGGTATGTTGTATATGGACTCTGTCTGAAATAAACGATATGCACCTTCACCTAAGGCATTATGCATGACTTCCGTTTTGTATTCGAAGTAGAATCATGCAACCCCAATTCATGATTAACACATGTTGTTTTTATCGGGCCCCTTTGTTCTTAGTATGCAATAAACCCATGTCTGTTTCCATTTCAAGTCCCAGAAGATGATTAATTTGAGATATGAAAGAGATTAATATGTGGACAGTGCCTTACCGAACTTTCAAAAATTTTCTTTATTTGCAATTTGTGTTCTTTCTGCAACTGAAGAAGTAACAAGCATTGAAGTTCTAATCATTTGAAAGTTTATGTTTCCTACTAGTGCAGAAACTGTAATTTACCAACCTAAGAGGCAAGGAAGCCTTCAATAAATTTCCTATCACTGGTCTTTAGTTTTTTTTTTAGGGTTTTCCCCACTATCTGAGGAAGCCTGGTATCTAGAACACAAGGATCGTTTGATTTCAATATTACTTATACATCATTAACCTTAAGCCCTCATGATCAGAACAAGCCAGCCTGTTAAACACACAGAATGTATGCTTTCTTTGGTGATTCAGACAAATATTTGATGACTCATATCTCGTCCTGGACCTCCTGTAGGTACACACGTGTCAGGAAAGCGTATTTGCCCTTTTAAAATTCGATACATTTTATAATTTGGATGCTTTACAGGCCGTGTGAAACAATACAGATATATGTATTGACACTATACAGGAAAACATGTCGTTGCAGACTCATCCTACTAGAATACTTTAATTGGTTACATAGAACTTGATCGTTGATTGAACTTTACTTGTCTTATAATAATTATGAATAATCCTTATCCATGTTAATAATGTTTATCAATCATATCATATTGTAACGTTTAAGACGTGTTTTTTATTTTTTCAGTTCCCGACATTAATCAAGAACAATGGTAAGTAGATCATTTTTTCCTCCCCCCCCCCAAAAAAAAAAAATCGTCATGACTGAATTTATATAGTCGCATGGAAATACCCTACATATTGCTTGCATTCATGTATGACGTAAAATCGCATGTGGTTATGCTTATGTATATTTCCTCAGCCGTTTTTGTCACGTCGTGTTCAGACAGGAAAACTAATACTCTTTAACCTGCACACAACAACTTGCTAAACTGTAGATCTCAAATTTTTTAGTAGAAATTAAAAGTATAAATTGGGGGCAGTATATACCTTCAAATGTGTCAACGAGGAACCAAAAAAGCATATTTAGCAATTGGGAAGCAGAATAACCTGTATACATTTTCTTAAAGTAAGATAAATTATTAAAAGTTTATGGAAAGGATTACTGACTGCAACAGAAATAGTATACATGAAAGTGCATGCAATACACATAGCTGCAAGTATCGTGTTCCTCTTGTCACTTGTGATCTTTAAGAAAATTCTCTACAACTATTTTATCAATGGATTCAGTTTTCCATACTCTGTTTAGATTTCTCGTGCTATCCGGCATATTATATTTTCGACAACCAAGTACTGATTCGGTAAACATCTACTAACAATTGGATATTTGTGAACTACTTTGCAATATGTTTTCGCATTTTGAACCATCTCATAAAACTTTCTCAGATTGTACATATTTACTGATATACTACTTATTGTAAGAACATGTGTTGTCTTCTTTTGGAAAATGTATGCACACGTAGCTCTTTACAGATCGGAGATGTTGGTAATTCTGTCATATATGTTGAACTGTAATTCTTTGAACATGTTCACTGTATCTATGGGCAATTGTCTATATTGGTTTACTTTCAATCAATAATTTTTTCACATGTTAGTGATCCCAAATGTTTCCAATCAAAACTGCATACTAACCTTAGCATTTTCAGTAATTTTGCAAACTTACATAGTATGTTATAATGACGTCAGAAATTCTTGTGAACAACGTCCTTCAAAATTTCGGTGGCATTATTAGGAACAATCTAAATAATCTAATTGACAATCCTGCTGAACTTGAATACGCAATTTCAATTGCCTCAGATTCACCTTATATTGATAGAAGTAACCTTTCAGAGCATATCAGACCCATTGCACAGAATTTTTCTGTTTTTAGTTTGAACATCCAATCTTTAAATGCAAAATTTGACAAGCTGAAAACATTACTTGATGAATTACTTAATGAAAACATTGAATTCAGTGCCATCTGTCTGCAAGAAACTTGGTTAAAAGGATCTAATCCGGACACAAGTCTTATTGAACTTAACAACTACATCCCCATCTCTCTTGGGGCTACTTGCAGTTCAAATGGAGGATTATTAATATTGCTACACCAAAATTATCAATATGCGATCAGAGACTTCTATTCTCCAAATGTTCTGTGGGAGGGTCAGTTTATTGACATATTTGGAAATAATTTGAAAAAAAAAATTACAATTTTTAACATATACAGGCCACCCCATGACTTAAACGACCACATAGAATCATTTATCAATGACATTTCGCCGTTTTTATCAACTTTGTCTCAGGAAAGATCAGAAAAACTTATAGTGAGTGACTTTAATATTGACCTGTTAAAAGCAAATATCAGAGAGAAGTATTCAGATTTCCTTAATATTATGATGAATAACGACTTTATGCCTAAAATAACCTTACCCATTCGTTTTTCTGAACGAAATGCAACTCTGATTGACAATGTCTTTTGTAGTTTAACCCGCAGTAACAAGGTATGTCTATCTGGCATTATCTTCACAAATTTATCTGATCATCTACCATATTTTACATACCTGGACCAAAAGATAAACCTTCAAGCCCCACCTAAATGTGTTCAAATCGAAACAAAAGACCCTGCGTCAATTCAAAACTTTCTGCAGGATATAAATAATACTAACTTCATGCAAGTTCTTGATAATGATTTAAACTCTGACCCTAATCACAACTATGAGAAACTTATAAAAATAATAAATCACTCTAAAGATAAATATCTCCCTACTAAAACCGTCCGTTTTGACAAACATAAACATAGAGAGTCTCCCTGGATTTCAAATGGAATTCTCAGATCAATAAAATTTCGTAACAATCTCTACAAACAAATGAAGAGCACACATGCTGATTCTCAGCAATTTCTGACATTGAAGCAAAATTTAAAAATTTACAATAAGATACTAAACAGATCAATTCAACAAAATAAACGGAATCACTATCATTCCCAATTTGAAAATTTCAAAAACGACACTAAAAAGACATGGGATGTTATGAAAACAATTCTAAATGTAAATAAAAGAAAAAATGATTTCCCCTCTTTTTTATGATTGATGACAGAAAGGAATCAAATAAGAGTCAGATAGCAGACAAACGTAATGCATTTTTTACAGCCATTGGCCCAAAACTGGCAGCCAATATAGACCAGCAAAACTTACCTTACTTCAGCACATACCTTAATCATCGGTGGCAAAATATTTTCACTTTTATAAATACTTCTGCAGCTGAGGTTGAATCAATATTAAACAAGTTTAAACCTAAATCTAGCTCAGGGCATGATCAGCTGTCGATGAGACTTATAAAGAAAATTAAGTCTTCACTGGCGACCCCATTAGCTCATATAATTAACCAATCTCTTACCACTGGAATATTTCCGGATGAGCTTAAAAAAGCTAAAATAATACCAATATATAAGAGGGATGACGAAAAAATTCTAAATAACTATAGGCCTATATCTCTGCTTCCAACTCTTTCGAAAGTTTTTGAAAAAGTGGTCTATTGTCAACTCTATGACCATTTTGCATCACACCATATTTTTTACAGAAGTCAACATGGCTTCAAACAGCTTCATAGTACTGAAACAGTCACTTTAGAATTTGTTGATAGAATATATAAGATTCTCGATAATGGAGAAATACCCCTAACAATCTTTCTACACCTATCTAAAGCTTTCGATACTTTGGATCACGAAATTCTCTTGTATAAATTAAAATATTATGGTGTTTCTGAGACACCTCTAAAATGGTTTAAAAGCTACTTGACCAATAGAACCCAATATGTTCAGCTAGATGACGTTCATTCCAAGCCATTACGTATCATAACTGGTGTCCCACAAGGATCTATCCTTGGGCCACTTCTTTTCATAATCTATGTTAATGATCTTTATCTAGCTACCCAAAACTTTGAGTCAATACTCTATGCTGATGACACAACTGTCATAAATTCACTTTGTACTTTCAATTTTGGACCTCAGTCAAACAACAGGTATATCTCATACAAAATAAACTCCGAACTTAATAACGTCTATCACTGGCTTGCTGCAAACAAATTATCTCTAAATATACCAAAAACCAAATATATGCTTTTCTCTTTTCCTCAACGTAGGTTAAATATGAATATTAATCTAAAAATAAAAGACACACAATAAGAGAGAACAAGTGAGTTTGATTTTTTAGGGCTGATAGTCAATGAAAAATTAAATTTGAATGCCCATATAAATAAAATTGCAAATAAAACTGCTCGCATCAAAGGAATACTTATAAGGCTACATCATCTGCTTCCTAAAAATACACTACTTTTAATTTACAATTCTCTGTTTCTACCACATATTAATTACTCTATGTCGGCTTGGGGTTATTCCTATGATCGCATATTTAAACTTCAGAAGTCAGATATTCGTTTAATATGTTCTACACATTATTATGCACATACTGAGCCATTATTTAAGGACTTAAAGGTTTTAAAAATTCCTGACTTGTTTAAACTTAAACTTTAAAATTTTACTATAGATATACTAAAGGCGAATTACCTGGCTACTTTAATACCATGTTCTCAGCGTTACCTGTTACTCACCCATATTCCACGAGATATCGCAACACTCCTCACTATGCCACCCCCCAATATGTATCCAGCGAAAAGTGCATACGGCACTATATCCCCAAATGACTCTCTGATACACCCTTACACATAACAGGAAAAATTCACACACACTCCTTCTCTGGATTCTCTGGGTATGTTAAAACATATTATATAAACCAATATTATGAAACTTGCTCCATTGTTGACTGCTTCGTCTGCAATAACACTTCATAATCATTTCTGAAATCTTGTATATCAATGCCGGAGTTTTTAGTCTTAAATTTTCTTTGTGATGGACCGGACCTCTGTTGAAACTAGGTGTAACATATAAGGCAACTTTTCCTAGGTGGCCCTTGCGGAAGCGGATGTTTATCATCCTAAGCAGGGTCATCCTGGCTACAGTTTTTGTATGGTAATTCCATTCTCACTATTATCTATCTTGTTTTTGTCGTGTATGTTTTTGTGCAATTACCAAAATGTATACAATGTATTCACTTCTATGTCGAATAAAATGAATCTGAATCTGAATCTGAATCTTAAGTGTTACCATGCAATTGAAGAGTTATAGTGAGAGATCATTTCGTGTCAATATTATGGTAGATTTTGAAATACGTGCATACAAGAGACTGTATCACCAGGTGGCACTGTGAAGGTGAATATCAGAGTGAATCAGCTCTGCCGTTTTTCACTATTTTTGTGTGAAAATGTGGCCTTTGCCTCAGAGACATTGTGCAGAACAGGAGGCAAGTAGTGCCTAGAAGGAAAGGACTGTGATATTTGGACTTTATATTGGTGAGTTTTCCAATCCATACTTCAACATAAAATTGACTACCTGTGGCAGTGATCACACCAGGCTGGCCATTGCTTCATTGTGTGGACTGGGCTAATTATAACACCAGCATGAACTGTCTGTGATGGCCCAATTAACATGAACTCTTTGTACTGACCCCTTTGGTGGGATGTTTACATTGATTAAACCAAACCATATGCAGCACTAATAAATGAACAGACTTCGTCGCTCCAAACGAGTTAATACAAATCCGATAACTGCAAGCGTGAATCCAGAGCTTTTAAATGCTATTAGAACTGATGTGAGAGAAGAGATGGGTGAAATAAAAAACAGTGTGGAAAATGTCTTCACACAGTTGACCAGCCTGAACAACAAATTCAGCATGCTTAAAAAAAGCACTCAGGATCTAAATGAACGGGTCGACATCATCACCACTGATTTCCTACCAAAAGTGTCTGGGAAAAATGGATAAGGTATCAACTGCACTAACCTTGAAAATCCTCAATAAAGACGTACATGACAGAAAATGGTCTTTAGTTATACAAGGACTAAAAGGCCCTGCAGGTGAAAATGTCCGGGAAACCAAAAAGGCGTGCATAAACTTGGCCAAGGTACACCTGAAGATTGATGATGCTGACTCTACGTTAACTACTGCATGCCATCGACTGAACAACAAGCAGGGTGCCCCTATTATCATCGGGTTTGTAGACCTGGACGTGCGCAACAGCTGGTTGAATGGAGCGCGTAACCTTAAGAATCATCCTGACAAGGTATCACTGTGCCCTGATCTTCCTCCCATAATAAGGCCCATGAAAAATGATCTGCTGGTCATGAGGAAGAAACTACCAGCTGATGTCAGACGAAAGTCCAACATAAGATACACAAGAGATTGGCCCTATGTGTTTCTTAATGTGCAAGGACAAGATGCAAAATATCCAAATGCAACAAAGGGGGACATTACCGCCAAATATCTAAAAAGAATGAAACTATCCTTTGAATTCTAAGTGATCTTTTATGTGACGATCCCTCCAGGACAGGAGATAATTCATCTTGATGTGACTAAACTAAATTCAATTTGTAAGTGATTTAAGTTCCTAGTGTTATATACGGTTCCACCAATTCACCAAATTTAGTTTAATAGGTATCATCGAGTCTTTATCATGTTGTGCGAACCAGGAGGGGGGCTAGGATCTCCTCCTGCTCCAATTATTTGTCCTTGTATGCATATATGAAGAGAGTGTTCTCCATGCGTTTGTCTGTATCACTTATGCATAGCAAAAATCGTATTATTTATATTATGTCATGGTCCTTTATACATGATTTGGCTGGTCTGCATGAGTTCCCTATTTGGGGGTATATTTACACTTTAAAGTCCCAGAGTATTTTCTGTACGTCATTATCTATCCAAGATATGTATATTCAAATGTATACAGCTGCTATTCAGCGCATAAACTGCACTGCTTCGCAGCGATGGAGTTAGTTCTGTGCAGGTGATAACAAATTCGGTCAACTTTTCTTTTCCGCTCACATGTAGCACATGGGAGCCCTTATGTATATGATATAATAATGACACATACTTGGGATTCATACATATAGTGACATGCAGATTTTTTTTCTCATATTTTTACTAATTCCAATGTATTATATTTGCCGCAACTATGTAAAATTAACGGTTTACACAAAGTAATATATGGTTTGCATTTTGCTGAAGAGTGGTATAAATGTGCTGCACCATTGAAACTATGATGCTGCATAACATTGTGCGGTTATATTGGTCAGCTTTACTTTTTTTCTCTCCAATGTGGAGAATGGGCTGGAATACTTGAAGTTACTGGTGTGCTGTATTCTTTATGTTGCAAGTAATACATACCCTATCATGGACAAGTCCTGTACCGCTGCACTATCCTTGAATTCATCTGTGATAATCTCATGACTTGCTGACTATTTTACACACCATGCTTTTCTGAGGATTCTCAAGATTATAACCTTGTGCCATGAAAATGCTGGGTCCTGTTTTTTTTTTTCGGAGGCGTCGCTGCAGCATGCACCCAACATTATATACATACCTGTATTTTTTTGTAATCTTTTTTTTTTCTGTTTTCTACTTTTGTATGGTGGCACGGATGTGTATGGGTTTACGCGTGCTCTCTGCCCTTACTCATTATCACATTGTTTTCTTTACCATGGGACAGTATCAACAAAATAAGGAGACGTATCCTTCATACTTTAATTACTTTTACATTTTTACTTTTCGTGTATAATCATAGACACAGGTGGGTTTAATATATGTTACATGGTACATATAGAACAATCAAAGTTTTGTATACGTCATCATCTGTCCATGATTGAAATATGTCTGGTACTGCTATAAAACTGAGGTCATAAATAAGGTTGGCTTTCTTTATGTTGCAAGTAATGTATACTGTATCAAAGACTAGTCATATACCGCTGCATGATTATTGTTATAAGTGATAACTTTATAGACTCGCTTAGTATATACAATGTAGTTCTGAGGATTCTTATCTAATGCCATGAAAATGCTGGGGCCTGTTTCTGGGGGGCTTTGCTGCGGGCTGCGGCCGATACGCTTATCGCTGTTTCTCAGTGGTGGGTGTGTTGGTCGCGGGCGGCGGAGGCGCGTCCGAGAGGCAGGCCCCAGGTCTCCATATAGTTGACACTATGTTTTGTTTAATGATGGTGGCTGGTCGCTGTTTTCTGCGTCAATGGGCGTGGAGTGCAGCGAGTGGTTTTTTTATGGATGAGGCACTTTTTTTTGTTTGTGTGTGTGTTTTTTTTTCCAGAGCTACATTATTAATCTAGGATGCCTTGATTACCATCCTCTGCTATTGGGGTAACTAGCTGTTACCACATATTACATGCACTTTTTCTTTTGTGTCCATTTTTGTATGGTGGCGCAGATGTGTATAAGTCTACACGTTCTCTGTGCCATAACTTTATTCCCTGTTGCAGTGTTTTCTTATATTTAAGTGCAAATTTCAGGTTCTAACAAATATCAGCTCAGTGAATTGGTTACATCGTCAGACTTCCGACTTTGCTATATATGGTGCTTCTGGGAAATCTTGTTAATATTTAAATCCTATGGGTTGCGAGGTCTTGGTCCATAATGTACTTAAACATTTTGGTGGCATCTCTAAAAATACCCTTAATGAATTATAACATAATGTTGATGATTTGGATAATGCATTATCTATTGCATCCGACTCCCCCTATGTTGACACCAGTAACCTAATAAATTTCATTACACCCTTTTCTCAAAATTTTTCTGTTTTAGCCCTAAATGTTCAATGTTTAAACTGTATATTTGACCAACTTAAAATTTTACTGGATGAATTATCCAAAAATCATTTTGAATTCAGTGCCATTTGCCCCCAGGAAACTTGGGTTGATGGCGAGAATTGTGACATGTCGCAATTTGATCTGAGTAATTATACATCTATTCATTTACCCGCGACCTACAGCTCTCATGGAGGCTGCTTAATATATCTACTTAAACAATTTCGGTTTGTCGTTCGAGACTTGTATTCTCCTAACAGGTTATGGGAAGGCCAATTCATAGATATAACTGGTGATGGGTTAAAACAAAAAGTCACCTTGGGTAATGTGTACCGACCTCCAAGAGACAGAAATGAGGATATTGATACTTTCATTAATGACATGGTACCTATATTATCAACTCTATCCAATGAACGGTCCGACAAAATGATTGAAGGTGACTACAATATTGACATGCTAATAACAAATATAAGGGAAAAATACTCAGATTTTCTAGACTTAATGCTCAATAGCGACTTTCGACCCCAAATTACCTTACCAACTCGTTTTGCTGAGAAATGTGCAACAATAATTGACAATGTTTTCTGTAATCTCTCCCATCCTACGAAGTCATGCCGCCCCGGCATCATTTTTACTAATTTATCAGATCACCTTCCTTATTTTGTCTGGCTGAATCAGAAAACAAATTCACAAGGCCCTCCCAAATACGTGCAAGTTCAGAAGCAAGACGCTAAGTCTATAAGGATTTCTATAAGGAAATAAATAACACTAATATAATGGAAGCTTTCATCCAAGATCCAAATTCAAATCCAAATATAAATTATAATAAGTTTCTTGGCATCATACAGCATGCCAAGGAGCAACATTTGCCTATCAAAACTGTAAAATTTAACAAATATAAACATAAATTATCTCCTTGGGTGAAGAATGGTTTTCTACGATCAATAAAATATAAAGATAGTTTATATCGCGAATTAAAGTGTAATAATCCTGAATCTTATCAATATCAAGTTATCAAACTGAAAATATAGACTTACAAGTGCATCCTGGATAAAACTATTCGTCAATGTAAGCAAAAACTATAACAATTACCAATTTGATAAATTCAAAAAAGACACCAGGAAAACATGGGATACTATCAGGTCAATTCTCAGTAAAAATAAAAAGAAAAAAGATTTCCCACAGTTTTTCAAAGTGGACGGCACACATACGTCAAACAAAGGTGAAATAGCCAAACGTTCCAATGAATTTTTTTTACAGAAATTGGCCTCAAACTAGCTTCTAAACTAAATTCAACTAATGTACCAGCCTTTACTACTTATCTTACCAATCAACATGACAACGTGTTTCTCTTTTCTCCAGTGTCTTTTAATCATGTTCAAACGATTTTCAAAGAGTTGAAGCCTAAAACGAGCTCCGGCCACGATTTATTATCTACGAAACTTCTCAAAGGCATTAATAATACTTTAGTTGAACCTCTGACGCTTATCATTAACCAGTCGTTAGTCACTGGCATTTTCCCTGATAAGTTCAAGTTGGCAAAAGTGATACCTGTGTATAAAAAAGGGGATAATGCCAGTTTTGATAATGATAGACCAATCTCACTCCTTCCCGCGCTCTCAAAAGTCTTCGAAAAAGCTGTCTATCATCAATTATAGGATTTTTTCACTTCAAACAATTTGTTTTATAACAGTCAACATGGTATCAAACAGTTACACTCTACAGAAACAGCCGCACTTGAATTCATAGACAGAACCTACCAACTTCTTGATTCCGGAAAAATACCCATAAGCATCTATCTTGACCTGTCAAAGGTATTTGATACCTTGGATCATTGCACTCTTCTTCATAAATAAAACTACTATGGAATACGTGGCACTGCTTTAAATTGGTTTAAAAGTTACTTGACTAGTAGACTTCAATTTGTCGAGTACGATGGTGTGCAATCTGAATCATTACCTATTGCTACAGGCGTACCACAGGGTTCCATTTTAGGTCCCCTTCTTTTCATTATTTATATAAACGATATTTATCTGGCCTCTTCAAAATTTACTGCTATTCTCTATGCCGATGACACAACCCTCATAAACTCTCTATACTCCTTTCCTTTCAACAGTGGATCTAATAATGAAAATCTCTCAGCAAATATTAATTTTGAGCTAAACAAAGTACACAGCTGGCTTGTAGCCAATAAACTATCCTTAAATGTTTCCAACACCAGATACATGAACTTTTATTTTCCACAACCTAAGCTTAATTTAAACATTAATCTATCAATTAATAACATTCCCATAGAAAGAACAACCGAATTTGACTTCCTGGGACTCATGATACATGAAAATCTTAACTGGAAAGCCCATATTAATAAAATATTAAGTAAAGTCTCTCGTATAATAGGTACGCTAAAAAGACTTCACAATTATTTACCCACTTCAGGTCTCTTGCTCATTTATAACTCTTTGTTCCTGCGACACTTTAACTATTCTATTCTTTCTTGGGGCCATTCATGTGATCGAGTTGTAACATTAAAAAAGAAAGCAATCCCCCTTGTAAGTTCTTCAAGCTACTATGCACATACGGAACCCATTTTCAAACAATATAACTTACTAAAGGTCCGGGATCTATTATGTCTAAAAGCACTGAAATTCTACTATAAATATAACCAAAATCAGTTGCCTAGACACTTTGATAATATGTTTGCTCCCTTACCAACTACCCATACGCATAAAACCCGCCATCGACACATTCCTCGTCATCCCCTCCCTTTAAAAGCCTCCACCAAGAACTGTATTCGTTATTACATCCCTGAAATTCTAAAAGAGTTGCCACAAAATATTAAAGAAAATGTCACAACCCATACATACTATGGTTTCTCCAATTATATAAAAAATTCCTTATTAATAAGTACTCTGAAATCTGCACCATAGCAAATTGTTTTGTCTGTAATTATAATTGATTGACTTACATTTTGCACTTCAGTTTCTTTGTGAAATATTATGGTTAATATTTGATTGACTTTCATTTGTACTTCAGTTTTAGTATAATGTTAACGACTATAAAAGTATATTCACACTTCATGTAAACATACCCAAAGGTGGCCCCCGCGATAGCTGATTGAATATCCTAAGCGGGGTTCATCCTGACTTTTCGTGTTGAAATACCTTCTTACGTTCCTATATGTAAGTCATATATTTGTTTACAATTTTGTATCGGTATTATCTGCTTATATGATTTTGTAATCAGTGAAATAAAACTATGTCTGAGTCTGTGTTTGCTCTTTTATTGAGTACATTGATGAATCATTGCATGACCTCTTTATGCTGCTTTCCATACAACCAGGGTACCTTCATGGGAGTTTGTTGGATTATGTTGAACCATAACATATTATAGTACCATCATTGTGTTCATGGCAAAAGGTATCACCAAGACCTATGGATAAAGTTAACTGGCAAACACATATAGCATTTTGACATATAAGCTGCAGTTTATAGTAAAGCTTCCTTTGAGGCAATTATTAGTTATGATCATTTTTCAGTGGTGAACTACAACGAATGTGCCAATCATCGTGATCAGCCTGCCAGATAAGCATTCGCTGGGCGGTGATGAGACCACTGCTCAGCGTGCACGGGTGGCTAGGACAGAGAACCTCGAATATTCACTGCTGAAAAAACATAAAATGCGACCTTTAAAAGTTTTTGTGAGGAAGTATCTTACATTTGTCAACTTATTAACATGCCTTGCGTTCCTGGATTTATCACACTTGGAAAAACAATGAGTGAGTGCTCCTAACCCCATCAAAGGCAGCTTGATATTTGAACTCATTTTCCTCGCATCCAGAATCTCCAAACCATGCCAAGTAATTTCGTTTTTATCTTGAACAGGTTTGCTTGAAAAAAATCCTGTATTGTCTTATCAATGAGCTTATATAAAACAATGTAAATACGATTTTTTTGGTATGATGCCCAGTGTCTTCATAGTGCTTGTGAAAAGTCCAAATCCATTGATACTTCAATGGAGTGTCGTCATTGCAACTTCAAAACTCCTTAGGGCATCAGCGGCACAAAACATTGGAAAAACGAAACGTGATTTTGAAGATATGTGTTATGAATTATTTCTTTAAAGATGTGTTTTTCATTGTTCAAAAACTGAAAAATGTTGAATCCACATTATTGAAAAGCATAATTTTGTCTTTGTGCAACTGCGGTATAAACACATAGCATGGCGTTTAATTGACAACTCTGCCATTGGATTTCCTGGGAGTTTAACCATTAAGAAATATAAATACATAGGAGTTAATATGGGTTTATTTCAGTTTTTGCAGGAGACATAGCTTAACATGTGCTAATCCTGAACCTACTGATACATACAAATCACGTGATTTCAATCATGTTTCAATATGATGACGAATTTTAGGCAGGTGGGTTAAATATGCCCCGAGTTATTGTTTTTTATGTGATTTCTATGCAAAACTTCATAGGATTTCCTTGACACCAGTACGTTTTGCAATAATTATTACTCTCTTTATTTGAAGTATCAAAGGACAGTATCTTTGTTTTCTTCTACACGTATGCGACCGGTAACTGCTAATTATCAATGATACTACACTGTATTTGAGGAGTCGGCGAGTTCCCTAGTAACTGTACTGCAATCAAACCAAACAAACAAAATCATTTGAACCTGTTTGAACCTAAAGCTTAGTCAACAATCTCTATATTTTGATGTTGACCGACTAACATAGCATTTGAAAAAAGATATAGGATTCTTTTACCACACACCGATCACTTTACCGACTAGGCTCCCATGACTTCGAAGTACCATAATTGATATGTTTTTACTTCAAGGTGTCGGGCACTAATCCTAATCTCTAAAATTAACAACTGTAATTTTAGATCATTTTCTATGTATTAAATGTTTGGACATTCAGAAAAAGAGCTTTGAGCCAGTATATAAATATATTTAAACGATTGATCATTAGCTAGACGCAATTGACAATCTGAAACAAGAACTGCGAGATGTGTGTTTGCGTGAACATATTAATCAGGATTTCATACAGATCCCAATGAAGCTTACCTATATTTGTAAAATACAGTTACTCATACGCTGAATAACCACTGTCCATTATGAAGTAAAAAAAAGTTGATACACAGTGACATTCCTTGGATAAGGCAGAAATTTATACAATCCCTGAAAAGAGGAAATTTATTGTATAATGACTTCACAAAAGCAGTCCCAGACACGGGCGGATACGAAAAATGCTCAACAAGCTTTTATAAGTATCATAGAATTGTAAAACAACAATGTTACAATTGCTAAAATTGACCATTTTAGGTACTTTAATAAGCATGAAAATAATAAAAAAAAATATATAACCAGAAATGTTATTTTAAGCAGACTGAAAGAGTTATCTTCATTTCCTGATTCTTTGAGAAAAAAAACACGGGTAAAGTTGTTACAAATAAATAACGAATAAGTGGACACTTACTTCACAAAAGCAGGATCTAAATTGTCCTCTAAGATAACCATGCCGCTATATCTGTCATTCAACGATGATTCAAAAGATAGAACTATACAACTCGCCAAATAAATAAATGGTAGCATCAAGGAAATATGGGCATTAGTACCGTTCTAGGATCAAATCAAGCTTTCAATTTCAACATCTGATAAATTCCCGATATTAACATCGGATATCTCTCCGATATCAATCTTGGGTATGTCCATAATACTGTATTCTAAGAACAGGTTTTCAGTATCAAAATTCAACAAGTCACCAACTTGGAACAAGCCTCTATAGTAGAGCAGCAAGGTGGCAAGAAGAGCGTTAGTTTTCGAGTAGGTGGCGCCGGCAAATTTACAGCTGTCATCATATATGGAATTAATCCTTAGTGTCTACAGATCATGGAACCGCGTGATGACATTTCCTAAGACGGCTACCAATATAATATTGGTTGACATAAAGTCAGAAAGAATGGTCGTTTGGGATAGCGAATTTGCGTCTTTTAGTAGGATTTGGGACGAAACGATTCTCATGAATATTTTTTAATTTAATTTTGAGAAACTTTTTTTACTATTCAAGATTATGATTGGTAAAATTATCTTTTTAATCCACCAAAATGGTCAAGAAAACGCCTGTAGTCATATTTTTTATTCGTATCACACATATTTTTGGGGAAATAATGGGCGTCATCAAGTCACTTTGACTTCAGGTGCAATTGGTACAAATGTAAAGAATATCACTTTTGCTGTGATGTAATACTGATTCATTGACGTTGAATGTTTCTCTACAAGAGCTTGATAAGTCTATCTCTGAAAGTGCAGGCAGGGATTTGTCAGAAGTACAATTGAAAAAGTTGACCACAGATATAGAGGAAACTTTGGAACCATTGTTACTCAAGTTTGGGGAATACTGTAGATCCATATCACCTACTTTCAAGTTTTGGGATGACTTTTCGTGTAAAGTTCTTTTCCCAAGAAGGTTATTCATCAATTCTAACAGACATGCATCTTGGGCAATGTATGAAGTGTCAAAAGCACAAATTCTTCCAGTTTTGCTTGTTACCAGTCGAGCAAACTATTCAAAGCATATGATAGTCCTGTTACTACAAAAACAGCGACTACCAATTGAGGTATTGAACTCCTTCAGAGATTTGTTGCTAAACTGTCACAGGGAAAGTTCAACTCTGTATGGATGGATTATACTATTGAAGCAACTGAAAAAAAGCACTGAAGGGATCAGGTGGGATAATTGGACTGACTCTGAAAGGCCCATCTCTGCTCAGATGGTTTCTTTGTAGGCCAATCACAGCACAATTTTCACCAAAATCTAGATCCTGTGTTAAGTGCAAAGACAAAAGCCCTGACTACTACCTTGGTCCCAAATCGGGTGCAGCACAAAGTTGGTCTCCTGATGTCCATAGGCTGAATAAAATGTTTCAGGAGTCCGGTATTGACCTATTTGATGTATCAGATCCACCAATGCAGTTAGTAAATGTTGCCACAGGAGCAGCTGCGACCCACTTGAAGTAGCAAGTGGTCTTGTGAATGCTTTGGGAAAGGGCTCCGCCATGGCAGAGAAGTTTGTAGATGAATGTCTAGTTGGCTAAAGCGGGGACAGGAATAAAAGCTTATATGACCCTCTTCACATATCAACACTCAAAACCATGGTAAATATGCAACAAACTGTCCAAGTCAAAGGCAAAGTGGTTAGCCTGGATGGTGCAGCTATGTATCTGCGACTTCTTGCCATTAATTCCAGGAAAAAGGAACCCCTCAAATGTGTGTTGACATATGAATATGCACTTGTGCCATTGAGTCTTTTCACGGAGATTGGGATCATGCCCTCTTGTGTCAATCAGATTTTGTGCACAAACTTGAAGAACTGGTACCAGGCAACAAGATCCACAATGTAGGTCTTTGTAATACGCTTATTTTGATGGCCATGCTTTGATATCAAAAGACCTGTCCCCTCAACCAGTCAATCAAAGATAGTTTTCCATGAAATGATTCAGGGTTTCCAGGGTATTTAATATGTACAGTTAAGGTGATGAACCCAACAGATATGTATGTCAGTGGTGGAAATGGGGACACGGCAGTCCAGATTAATAAGGCCAGCAGTGAGCGTGTAGAAGCTTTGAAGTCAAACCATGAGGAAGCTGATACACGAACTATTGCACATGCGAAAGCTGCAGTACAAGGTGGGGGCAAATCACATTGTTATAAACAGCCCTGACACATCTGTGCTTGAACTGCTTTTGCATCATCGCTCTGCTATTGGCGCTGAGGAAATAGTCCTGCTAATGGGTAAGGAAGGCAAACATTCCGACCTTACACCGTATATTCCTGTCCATGCAATTTTTGATAGTCTTGAGAAGAAGCAGGTTAACATACTCCTGTTTATTGCTTAACAGGCTGTGACACCGTCAGTTCATTCTGGGGACATGAAAAAAGGAGCAGCATTCAGGGTGATGATGCAGAAAGCAGACAAGTTGCAAGAACTGTTACACCTTGGCAAACACCATGCATTGCAAAAGGCAGAAAAGGTGGCAGCTACAAAATTTGTGGGTTATCTGTATGGTAAAGTGGACTGTCAGCCTCTTAATGCACTCAGATGTGAAAAAGCAGGTAGCAAAAGTGTACCTGCAAAGAAGCTCCCACCGACAGAGAATAGCTTTGTGCTACACCTTCTCCGCTGCATGTACCAAATGAAGCCATCATACCAATGCAGGAATACTTGTAGCCCACAGATTTTGGGTATGACAAGATGACAGATGGGACAGGTGTGTCCCAAAAACTTATGGGACAGTTATTTGCACCAACAGAACTGCTGAATGATTCGGTGTGCATTTCTAAACCCAATTTGTGTGGCTCACAGTGCATTTGTCTTGCAAATGAACAGCCACACACAGCAGCATGCTTTTGTGAGGCAGCGTGCAATAGTAATTTGTGCAAATTTTCTGTCTGTGCCAATCCATTCACACTTGAATCACAGTCCGTTAGTGACTCTGATGATGAGCACGATGTTTTTTTCCCACTTCAGAATGCTGTCCACTACAGGAAATATTTCAAAGTTCTTTCACTTCAGAGTGCTGTCAAGCACAGGGAATATTTCAAACTTTTCCTTTACTTCAGATAGAATGCCAGACACAGGAAATATTTCAAATCTCTTTCACTTTAGATTGCTGTCCAACACAGAAAATATTTCAAAGTTACTCCATCTCTAATCAAACACTTATTAGAGAGAGTGCCACTTAAAAAAGTACCAGATGTCTGCTCCCCTCACCAGTCTCAGCAGCAACAACCACGACAAACTTGATGCTGCTTCTTATATTCTTAGTTACAATATACCCCTGTTCTGGGTACCCATATGACGAAAATTCCATTCTGAATAGGATAACTGTACAATGTCCAAATCATTCGGATTCAACTTCACCAATGTGTGTCATAGCACATATTTAGACACTTGCCAAACAAAGAGCGATTGATAGGGAACAGACAATGACCAAAAACATAGGTAATCGTCCATGTGGAATTTCATCAGTATATACCAAATGGGTGTTATGGCCCCATATAATGATCTGCAGCATCTCAAAATTGCACCCCTGTACCTTACTTTCTGCAGAATGCTTTCAGAAAATTGTAAACATGAGCCAAATTTCCCCTGAATAGCAGGATAGGGACACTTTTGCATTGCAAACCTGTACATCGAATTGCATTATCATGCAGTTCTGTGAATAGGACATTCTACAAATGAAAAGATAAAAAAAAAAGAAAGAGAAAAACTGTGATGCTGAATGGGGACATCCTCAAGGTACTCCCAAGTACTGCCTGGCATAATCGTGGTTCCCCCCGTGCTAAATACCTGTTAAATGATAGTCTTGGTTACCACATTATGACAAACAATAGAGAACCAAATGCTGATTTCCATGTTTTTATCCAAACTTGTGCTGTCTTAATGAGTCACCTTTCACTTCCACTGCCAAAACAATTGGGAACCCCTTTCCAGGCTTACCCGTCTCATTGCTTTCTGGCAGACACCTATTACCTAAATTGACTGTGTGTTTAATCTCGGCATACTCACGAAGACCCACTTATCACCTCAAATGTATTAGAATTTCCTCGTATGTTTCTTGCAGTGAATTAAACAGAATGGTTCTGAGTCTCACAAGCAATACTTGTTTGTTGCCTTCATTTACAACAATTATGATAGGTTTGATAAAAATAATATTAATAATATGAATAGCTACAATAAACCTCTGAATCTTATCCTGGCGTTCAAAATTGTACAATTATCAGGCCATGACAATTTTTATAAATCTTTTGAGAGCATGCGACACTTTAGACCAGGATTTGCTTTTATAATTAAGGGACTCTGGTAGTGGAGGAGTTGCTGGATAATTGCTTAGAAATTACTTATCAAACAGAACTCAACATGACCAAGTGGCATGACAAGATATGAGTTTTGTACAATAAGTACAGACAGTTCATGAAGTTCTATTTTGGGGATGTATTGCATCTTATACACGTTTTTGTATCTGCCTCTGCCGCAACTTTGTTATATATGCAGACAACAGAACATTATTCCTTTCTCTTAGCGTTTTCAATTTAGCTTGTGCTTTATAAGATATATATAATGAACGTGCTAAACTAAATATTTGGCTAAAAGTAATAAATGGTCAATTAACAAAACCAGTAAAACCATATTCAGTCAATCACACTATAACTGTAACAATCCTTGAGCTTCAAATGGATAATACACTGATAGAAACCATTGTGGAATTTGACTGTCTTGGATATCCATTAGACACACATATTAGTTGATATAGCCATTTTAAAAATTATTATTCTGAAAAATGTTTGCACAATTGGCATTATAGAAAAATGAACCACTTCTACCATCAGTTATTTTGCAACTTCTTTATAATTATTTGATAATACCATAAAATAGCTACTAAATTCTTAAATGGGGATACAAATTGAACTTCCATTTTTTTGGGGGGGAGGTTATTCCGATAATTAATCACAGTTAATACAATGTTCGTATTGATCCTATCTTTTAGCCTCGAAATTTATTGAAAAATGACGACATAAATATGCAGACAACAGATCCCCAAGTTGTATTACAAGTTACAAAATGACAAGCTTCCAATACGTGTCTATCAATTAGCAATTACACCAACACTCTCAAATATACACACTGATACTGGAAGAAAATAATTTATTGTAACGCGAATTGCAAACGTATTTGGTTAAAATTTATTCCTCCTAAGAAAATGCAGTTCTAAAATCAACAATTGAACCAACTTAAGAAAAGGCCCACCCGCACAGTTATCAACGTTTTGCTTATACCATGTAAAATTGTATCAGAAAATATGAGACATCTTGTACCAATGTCAAATGAAACACCTTTAACAAATAGTAATTGTGAAGAAATTTTTATTCTGTGGAATGAGTTTTTTTTGTTTAAAGCATATTTCTTTGGTATTGTGCACATGATCACTGTTGGTTGAATTTCTTAATGCAAATGATTGCACATATATGAGGAAGCTGGCCAAAATTCCAATATGTGTCTCCCAGTCGTACTTTTATGCTCTTTTATATGTGTACATATTATGTTACCTTGGTCTTTAATATTGTTATGTGAGCTATGATATAACAATAATATCCTGGATTCTGAGCTGAAAGTTTTTCCTCTACCACAGGTTTCTTTCCTAATGCAGTCTGAACATCTTTACGCTTGTCGCCTCTGCGCACCAAATACTTTCCCGACATCCCATATAGTATAGATAGAGGTAACCCACATTCATCAATTTAAAACCCAACAATGACAGCACAGAGATTCCAAAATTACCAAAGCAGAACATTCATCTTCCAATAGCAATGTGTAGAAGCAAATTCCACTCCTGACTGCAGACGGGCAGTCACCCATTCAGGACAACTTGTGGTTTTAAACCGGTCCTCTCAACCTTTGAAATATTCTTCGTTAATACAGATTACAGTGTTTCGAAAACAGAAAGTTATTCTGCTTATTGAGGCTTCCTGTATTTCTGCACCACCTGTTGCAATCAATGTGTTTATGGTCAATGATAAAACCAGCTTCATATTGTTTTATATTTTACTCTGCAGCCTTGATGACGAGCTCCCGTTGCCAGTTTTAAACACCCAAGGGCTTAATTATCAAATGAGTCAGCAATGGTAAGAAACGGATGAATTTTTTGCATTATCATGATGAAGTGGAGATGGTGTAAATTGTAAAAGTTACACTGTTCGATCAGTCAGAAGTTATACGGGACAATAATATCAACGGCATTGCAGAACAATATAGAAATTGGATTTCCGTAAATGAGGTATGTCTTTAACCTGAATGCTTTCTTTTCGATTACAATCTGCATTCCTGATAGAGTTTGAACTTCGCTAGCCAAACATTTCGGCAAATACGTTCTGCGATCCCAAAGATCTCACTGTATATCAGCATGTATGGCAATCGATGAATTCATGCTTAAGGATCACAGTAGTATAATATGGTTTCATTTTTTCCCTGCAGTCTGGACGACGAGCTCCCATTGCCAGTTATACACCATCAAGGACAGTATGATCAAGGCGGACAGCCATGGTAAGAAATCTGTGACTCTATATGGGACATCATCTGGATAGAGCATAAGCTTAGTTTAACCTGACGAATCGCGTTCATGTTTGAAAATCAATCACAATAACTATATTTTTATTATAGCATATGAAGTTGAGACTCAGCACATAATCACAGTTACATTCTCCGATCAATCAGAAGAACATGAAAAAACGTTGACAGCACTGAATGTTCAGATGAACATACTAGACGTGTTAGGAAATCGCACATCAGGAAAACAAAGAGTGTCGCCATTGAGTGTCACTGGCATCGTATCTTGTTTAATGAAAAGAAGTAATCAGGCGAAATTATATCAGGAAATCGGGTAGTTAAATTTACCTAAACACAAAGAAAACCATAGTTTGTCTTCAACATTTGTGACAAGCTGCCAAGTAATTTAGTTCTAGCTTTAAGTCTTAAGTGAAGAGATTAAACAGGCCTACTTATTATAAGATGAAACCACCTGCTATAGAACAGAACAATGCCTCCCCAGCAATATGACGAATTGCCAAGGTAATTCCCATTTTTACCCTCTTCCCCAAAGCAGTCAAGCGGAGTCACTTCAAACGTTGTGGGATGTAAAATAATGAAATGTTTCAGTAAAATGTTTTGACCAATTGCATTGGATAGGCACACATAGGATCCTTAGACATTGCTATCTTCGATAGGTGGTTATTTAATTTTTTTAATACTTTTTAACTCAGCTGATATGTCAGTCTGCTGAGCTTAAGAGGACGGTCATCCTATGTCATCTATCTATTGGCACCCACAGTTTAGATTTTTGAGCTCTCGAAAATCGTTATCCAAATCCATTTGGAGAGGATGTTGCTTGAGTTGGTCTCTACCATGTTTGTGCTTAGGATCATGCTCCGGTGACAACTGTACTGTACTTTTTGGCAGAAACGTAAAAAGCATTCTTAAAAACCACCTAGCCAACTGTCCTGAAAGTGCAGAGAGACCCTTTTGCTGACGCCTAAACCCTAATTTACTCAGCTGGTGGCGCTTCCATTTCTTTTCTTTTTACGCATTTTTATGTGTAGCCAATTGCCCTGATATTCCGTAGTGACTCTGCTTGGGACCCCTAGACCTTAATTTTCAGTGGTTGTAGCTGGAGTTAAAAAGAGCGTGTATGTTTTTCAAATCAAGCAGCAAGGAATATAAGGAGGTGTCAAAAGCCCTATTCTATACTATACGTTATTGATTGAGGACTGCACTGGTCTACTGTTAACATATACGAAAAGTGCAAACTATATGACGAATTCCAGCCAAGCCGATTGCTAAACTAAATAAAGCAAGGAAAGCAAAGATGTTGGCATCCTTAAGCATGCTGGTCAATGAGTGCTGAGAAAGTGGACGTCAAGTACCTCAACTGACTCACAATTTGACCAGAGGAGACTATGCATACACCCAGAGAAGTACAGTGCAACACAACAAGATATGGTCCAATATTTTGAGCAACAGAAAGATGAACAAAAAAACGGATATAACGGTACTCTATCGATATATTCTTACTTGAAAGTGTCGGGCATTAATCCATGTCTTTGAAATTAACAACTATATTTTTGCAGCTAGACGCATTAAGCAATCGGAAACAAGAACTGCGAGATATCTGATTACGTGAACATATTAATCAGGATTTCCATACATATCCCAATGAAGCTTACTTATATTTGTAAAATACAATTTTTCATACGCTCATTAAACACTGCACATTACAAAGTCAAATATAACAAGTTTAAGTACAAGAAGATTCCTGGGATAACACAGAAAATTATACAATCCCTTAAAAGAGGAAACTTACGGTTTAGGACTTTACAAAAGCAGGCCTAGACAAGGACTAATAGGAAACAAGTTCAACAAACTTTTATAAATATCATATTATTCTAAAACAACAGTATTACAATTGCTTAAAATGATCACTTTAAGTGCGTTGATAAATATGAAAATGATACAAAAATATAACTATAAATGATATTTTAAACAGACGGAAAAAGCATTCCTGATGCTTTCAAAATAGATGATGAAGTTGTTGCAAATAAAATAACGTATACGTAAACACTTACTTCATGAAAACAGGATCTGTAAGATAACCATGCCGCTAAATCTGTCATTCAACGATGATTCAACGGACAAAACTCAACAAAGGTTTGTCTTTAAACTCGTAACTGACAATATACTTATGGTCATGGCAGATTATAAATGTATACAGGTATGCAAGTTAGTACTAAAGCGCTTACAGTGGTGGTAAAACAATTATTCAGCTTTAGTATATTTTCAGATGCATAAAAAATAGAAACGTTTATACAAACACACAAAAAAGCGATGTCTCTCATTTGGCTAATAACAGACCAATATCCTAATTACCTGCAATATATGAAATATATATATATATATATATATATGAATACTTTAAGATTAATGTGTCGTTTTATGTGCTTCAGTGCGGTATAGAGAAACCATTTTTACGGAACCTGCTTGCTTAGAACTTAAGAACAAATTTATGAAGAAATTGGATCATGGAGAAACATCTATAAATATTTTATGGATCTTTGGAAAGCATGTGAGACTTTATACCAGGATTTGCTTTTAAAATTAAGGTACTATGATATTATAGGAGTTCCGGAGCATTGCTTAGAAGTTATTTATCAAACAGAACTCAATATGTCCAACTGGCGAAAACAAGATATTAGCTTTGTACAATAGGCACAAACGTTCCTGAAAGTTCTCTTTTGGGGATGTATTGTTTCTAATACAGGTTATTGTATCTGCCTCTGTCCTCTCTAACTTTGTTATATACGCAAACAACAGAACATTATTCCTTTCTCTCAGCGTTTTCTATTCAGCTGATGCGGATACTTCATAATTATGTTGTCGATATTGAACATACTAAAATAAATTTTTGGCTAAAAAAAAAAATAAATTATCACTGAACATTCGAAAACAAGTAAAAATATATTCAATCAATCACACAATAATTGTAACAGTCCATGAGCTTCAGATGGATAATAAAATTGAAAGCGTTGTATAATTTGTCTGTCTTGGTCTTATATTAGACACGTATTAGTTGAAATAACCATATTAAAAATAATTCTTTTGAAAATTGTTCAAACAATTGGCATTGTGGAAAAATGGAAACGCTTCTACCATTAGATATTTTACCGTTTCTTCATAATTATATAATAATACCACAAAATAGCTACTACATTCTTAAATGGGGACAAAAGTTGAACATCTAAAGTTTTGAAAAAAAAACTATTCCAGAAATTGATCACAGTTAATACAATAATCACATTGACCCTATATTACAGTGTCAACATTAATTGAATAATGACGACATACATATGCACACGACAAATTCTCAAGTTGCATTACAAGTTACAAAATGACAAGCTTCCTATGCGTTTATTTATATTAGCAACCACACCAACACCATAAATACACGCTCTGACACTGGAAGAAAATAATTTCTTGTAACGCAAATTGCAAACGTATTTGGTTTAAATGTATTCCTTCCAAGGTAATCCGAGTTTTAATTTCAGCAATTGAATCGACTACAGAAAAGGCTTGCCCGCACAGTCATCAAAGATGTGCTTAAGCCATGCAAAGTTTTATTATAAATGAGAAACTTCTTGTAACATTGTAAATTAAACAATCCTTAGCACAAATTAATTATGAAGAAGGTCTTTTATTCCTCTGTGAAATTAACATTTTTAGTTTAAATCATGTTTCTTTGGTATTGTGACGAATTACTGTTGGTTGAATTTGTTTATGCAAAAGATTGCACACTTATGAGTAAGCTGACAAAAACCCTGACGTGTCTAGTTGTCCTACATTTATGCTCTTTTGTATGTGTCCATATTATGTTACCTTGCTGTATAATATTGTTATTTTAGCTATGGTCTAACAAAAACATCGTGAATCCTGAAGTGAAAGTTTTTCCTAGATCACAGATTTAGTTCCTAATGCAGTCTAAACATCTCTATGCTTAACACCTCTGTGCGGTAAATACTTTTCTGAGATCCCAAAGGTATTCCACTCTTTGAGGTTTCACTGTATTTCTACGCCTGTGGCGATCATTGTGTTTATGGTTAAGCATCATATAGTTATATATTTTACCCAGCAACCTTTACGACGAGCTCCCGTCGCCAGTTTTAAACATTCAAGAGCCTAATTATCAAGTCAGTCAGCAATGGTAAGAAACGTATGATTTTTTAGTAGTGTCATGATGAAGTGGAGATGAAAATTGTAAGAGTTACATTGTCTGATCAGTCAGAAGTTACAAGTTTCAAATATATCAACGCCATCAAATGTTTGAAAAAAAATATTGGAATTGGATTGTTGTAAATGGAACATTTCTTTGACCGGAATACTTTTTTTCGAATACACATTTCGTTCCTTATACAGTTTGAACTTCTCTAAGCCAAACATTTAGGCAAATGCTTTCTGTGATCACAAAGGCATTGAACTTAGTGAGATCTCACTGTATATCAGCATGTATGGCAATCAATCTGTTCATGCTTAAGGATAAAAGTACTCTTATATTGCTTCATATTTTACCCTGCAGCCTAGACGAAGAACTCCCATTACCAGTTTTACTCCATCAAGGACCTAATAACTTGGTTGGATAGTCATGGTAAGAAATCTGTGACTCTATGTGGAACATATTTGAATACAGCATAGGCATTGTTTTAGCTTAGGAATCGCGTTCATGTTTGAACATAAATCACAATAACTGCATGCTTTTAACATAGCATATGAAGTTGAGATTCAGCAAATAATCACAGTTACATTGTCTGATCAATCAGGAAAACCTGAAAATGAGCCCCTTTTTTTACAGGGGCAATTTATTTTCTTAAAATATTTAAAATTACTGATTTCTAATACCCCCCGTGACTAAAAGTAGATGGTGTGCTTCTATTAGGGAGTGGGCTCAAATTGGAATGAATACGGAATGTATGATAAACATCTAACGAGCTGTTTGCTTTCAGTGCTGCCGAAACAACTTTCCCAACAGAACAATAAATAATGAATGAACAAGAAAAAACATGGATTGGATCAGCTGTCAAGTCATCATGACAAATTGTAGCCAAGTGTTTCAGTGTATTGTGTTTTGTGACCACGGAATGGCCGGGTGTCGAACCAGCAACCTTTGCCCCGAATAATCACCCAGATGAAAACAGGAAACACACATACCGACTGCACCAACTCCCATTCTTTACAAGAATGGTTTAATAGAGGCTGGTATGCATGGATGTTATGATCAACACGGCCCAGTTCATTGTATTTAATTCAGCACAAGTACTGTTTTAGGAGTTGTCCCAGATCGGTGACTGTACATATTTAAGTCTTCAAGAAAGGAGCACCAAAATATGTTTGTTTTGTGAGGACAGAATGGTCGCGTCTTGAACCAGCAACCTTCCATACCAATCATCTAGCTTTAAATGGGAAATGCAAATTGATGAAAAAGGACTTTCAAATGGCTACAAAATTATCAAACAACACAAGATATATTGATGACATTGCTTGTGTAAATGTGCAAATTTTCAGTGAAATTGTTAAAAGAATTTACCCAAAAGATATCCCTTTGCAACGCAACAATTCAAATGGTTTCAGAGATGTGTTTTTCGACTTGGATATTCGGGTCAGTAACGACAGGTTTTGTATTAAGGTCTACACAAAATACATGAGTTTCACTCTAAAGTGGTGAACTATCCTTTCCCAGACAGTAATATTTCGGAAACCATTGGATATAATACACTTCTGTCACAAATTCTGAGATTTGGTCATAATTTTTTAAAATTTCAGGTCTTTGCATTTAGAACCCAATTTATTTACAATAAATTTGAGTCAAGAGGATTCAAACAGGTACTTTTGATCAAATATTTCTACAACTTTTGTTGTCAATATTCAGAGATGGTTAGAAAGTTTGACTTTACTAATTTTAGATATTTTCGACTTGCCTGTTTTACTACTTTATTTTGTTTTGGCATCATTATGTTTTAAAATTCACCTTTCAGACATTGTAGGCTAGCTTGTTTTTCTTTAAACCCCGAGGGGCCATCGGTAGCAAGCAGCGGCCTACGGCAGTTACAAGCTGCCTAATTCTACTGGATATCTGGTTAAGAAATATTATATTTTGATTGCATTTTCTTGACTTCAATACTAATAACTTTCTTTTTTTTACTAGCCGTACAAATTTTGCCGTTAATATCGAAAGTTTATTCGAAAACTTTGCCACAATAATTTTAGAGATTTTAAACGTTCCTGGCATGCTACTTAATTTCATCTCTTGGCATCAATCTGTTTTAATATTCACTTTTAGACATTTTAGGCTTCCATGTTTTCTGTCAGGTTAAACCCCGAGGGCCCATCGGTAGCAAGCAGCGGTTGATGACAGCTACAAAATTTGCCTAATTGCACTTAGAACCGGGTTAAGAAAATTGATGCTTTGATGACATGTTTTTGACTTAAATGCCAATGACTTCTTTTCTGACATGCCTAAGTTCACATTTACTCCATATAAAAAATTACTAAAACTTGACAGTATTTACTCAAAAGTCACTAACCTGACCCATTACATTGAAACATTGACTCAGGGCTGGCAATGAAATAGAGCTTTATTGTTTGGAGACGTTCAAAGTGAGGAGTAGGTGTCATCATGGGGTTTGTTTTACATTTCTGGTACAGGATGTCCAGTGTTGCAGTACCTGTTAGGATTTCCCTCAGTTTGTATAGGTGGTCCAGCTGTAACTGTTTATTTTACAATCACTGGGACTGAATATATTGCCCCAGTTTGTTTCTACTTCAGTTATACACTGGCAGGTGGTTTAACTAAGATAAGCTATCCAGCTAGCAAGCGTACACTCTGGTTCAGGGCTAAGTCAAAATGTTCTTATCTGAACTTGTACTATACAAATTTAGTAATTATGTTTGACAGGTATTCTTCTGTCATAATGAAGCTCTGCATTTATGAGCAAAAGTTCATGAATTTAGCTTATTCATCATTTTAATTGTGTTGGTTGTCTTTGCTGAATATTTAGCTTAAAGGAGCAGCTACTTAGAGAGACATGCATGAGTATAGGCTCCGAAACATGTTCTGAGTAGTTACCTGCTGAAGACCCTTTAATTTATTTGCACTTACACAGCGTATTATCAAAATTGTACAGAACAACCTGCGCACTATGGACAATAGTACTTCTATATGTATATGTGTTAGACAGTGACATCTTAGCTTATGGAGAAGAAAGAGTTCGGACTGTGGAATAGGGAGGGTAAGGACTACAAGGAAGTCGTTCTGGACAAAAGTAAACAAATACAACTATGATCGACTTGGCCCAATTCATCGTATTTAATCCAGAACATGTATATTATTTGGTGGCCTTATTTGTTAAAAGGTATTGGGATTTTACCGACAATGCAGACTACCGAGGACATCATTACTTCAAGGGACATTACATGCTGTTGTTTAACTGATATGAATATTAAAACATGTAACCAATCATGATGACCATGAAGTCTAGACAATTAAATGTTATAAAGTGCCCAACGTGACAGGAAGCATAAATGTGCTCCTTTCCTATTTTGCAATTTTAGTTTGCCTGTATTTAGATGCTGATGTGAGAACAAAAGTCAAAGTAAATGGGATTCTAAATGTTCTTTTTCAGTTTATCATATTTTGTTTGCAAATCGCACATTTAATCGTTCTGTATATTCATTTCATGCAGAGAATTTGTCAAGACTTATAATTTGGTCCACAAGACTCGAAAAACCACCCATTTTGTGCACATAACTAAAAACCATTAGCAGAAAGGTCTTCCGAAATCAACGATATCTTATTAAGCATGGATGCATTGATATTTGACCGTACTCGATTATATCAGCAGGGGTTTGTCACGCTACCGTATGTTGCAAGTGACATGCTTGCAATTGGAAGCAACACGAAAGAGCACAAAACAGTGTCAAAACAAAGAAAATTCTTCCATATCTTAATAGATTATGAAGAACAAAGTTTAAGTTATTTTCCTTGAAATAAATAGAGATATCATATTTTGTTTTCATTTTATTTGGGGTTTGTCACGCTACAATATGATGCACGTGACATGCCAGCAATTGGAAGTCAAACACAGCAGAGCCAAAGGCTGAGTCAATACAGAAAAAAAATCTTCCATATCTTGATAGTTCACAAAGAACAAAGTTAAACTAATTTTCCTTGAAACTGAAAACATATATCATTTCGTTTTCATCTATCTAATTATTTTTCGGCTGGAAGCATCAAAAGGTCCCTGGTTCCTTACGTATCTCTCATTCAACCAATGCATGACACATGTAGAAACAGGTCAAATGAACGTTCATAATGAATCAGGGCAGGCATCTTATGAATGTTCAAGTATAAAATACCATTTTACCACTCAATTGTCGAAATTGCATCTGAGCAGTATTAAATTTCATCTGGCTCAGCATTGTCAGTCTCTGCACAATATGTCTGAAAGCTGGCATCATCAACGTTAATTATCACATATCTTGAATAATAATTAACATGACGGTTACATAGTTAACTGTTCAAGTAGAAACAGCCAGTTTGTGTCTCATCTGCCACTGGATGGGCTTATAACGCCTACTTGTCATGCACACACCCAGCAGAAGCTCTGCAAGACTTGATATTTTGCTTGAATTTGTATTTTGTTGTGCTCACATGATCCACTCTAATTGATGTTAAAGTACGTGTGGGTCACGGAAAATGGGGTGGATGCTTTGCGGTCAACTTTCAATTGTTTATTCAACAATTAACATCACAGACACCCAAATACGGGCCATACAATTACTTTGGAGTATGACGATTACACACATATATGATATGTTATCCTTACGCAAATACAGTTTGAGTTAGGATGTACTAAAGTGGGATTTATTTTTGGTGTCTTACCTGTCCTTAAGTTTTTATTTTGAGGCTTGCACTTATCAGAGGGCTACCCCTGTCAACAGTGGACTGGCAGACAGCTTTGCCTTGTATTGGCCTAGCAGTGGGCCAGTGCGGGTGTCTGTGACACTGTCTTGACAAACCTGTACCCTTGGTAAACCAAGACATTGCAGTAACCGCTTAATGTGGCGTCAGTATGCCCCTACTGGGATTGCTACTGATCAGATAGGTTGAACATGCATAAAAACGTGGTGGACGACAGGATTTTTTTCCCGAAAGGGGTTTCACTGTAGCAGACACGTCAGTGTAGATGCTGTCATATGCAGGGAGGGTTATATATAATTATTGTTTAGGGCCCATGCTCCCATGACATTGCCCCATTTGGTACATACCCAGCCAGAGCAGAGTTGCTCTAGATAGAAACACTTAAACTTGGCCAGCTGGTAAAGACCTCCATTTGACAACACTGGGGAGCCACCAGCAGATTCATCGCACTAATTGTCGTTTTGAAAGTCTAAGACCGGATCATTTATGTTTTATGAGTGGGAGGTCTATAACGGCGAGTGACATTAAATAATCAACCACCTCTCAACTTTGCCAATGTTTTGTGGCAGGCTGTCCAGTGTGCTTATTGCATTGATTAAAACAAGGATTCCCTGTTATTATAAAATGTATGATGTGCATGGAATTCTGCATGATGAAATAAGCAGTGGTTTGTGTGCTAAGGAAATGAAATAAATACAGATACTCTGACTGTATCTCTGTGGAATAACACGGTTGTTCTTTTGGGGCTGGGAGTAAATATGAGGATTTACAGCACAGCAGGTTGGTCTTTTACACCCCCCCTTCCCCCCAAGGTGTGGGGGGACCTTGCTCATTGACGTACCTGCATTGCATGCTGTGTACTCCCACGACACCCACCAAAAATAGCTTTGTCCAACTCTCTCTCTCTCCCTCTTCTCCACCTCAGACAGTAGCTTATATGCTTCTGTTAGTCTTTGATAGCTGTCAAGCTAGGGGCATAAAGGTGCCTACATTGGTGTTTTTGTGGACTGCTTAAATACATTGGCTAAAATTTTTGACCAGTGTTTTGGATAGCTGTCCTGCTGGAGGTGTGTAAGTGATTACACTGGTGTTTTGTAGACTGCTTACATGCAGTTGTTCAAATAATTTCCCAACTGTTTTTGCTAGCTCCCCAGCTAGTAAAGTGCGGCTATTTACACTGGTGTTTTTGTGAACTGCTCTACTCCACCTGCCCAGTTGGAGAAAAATGAAGTGTCCAACATCATGTTTTTGTTGGCTGTTTAACCACCATCAGTCAAGAAGCCTTTTTAGTGTTTTTACCGATGGTTTGACTTTCGTTTGACTTTGGCTGGGTAGATGAACTTTCTGGCACCCATGCTATGGCTTCAGCTGTAGCCACGCATGTAATTTCACTGGCAGGTGGGGTGAGAGTTCAGCTGTATCTGTACAACTAGCTCTGCTTGTATTTACAGCAGTGGTGCAGTGAACCTAGGCTTCATTGTGGCGGTTTACCCAAGCAGTTTCACATCATTTGTGATTTGTTGCACTTAATTCCCTTACTTTGTGTGCCCCCCTCCCCCCCCCCCCCCGCAAAACCACTGTGTTCCAGTTTATCAGCTAGCTTTGGTTAACATTCACAGTAACCAGCCAAGTATCTAATTCTCCATGCAGACCCCTCCCGGTTTCTTGGCAGATAGTAGGCCTACCTATAGCACCAATAGTTGGGCACCTGCAAGATCACGGGATTGGAGCGTGTAGTTATTGCCCCCTGAAGCAACATGTCTAAGCAAAATAGAGAAGCCTCACTGCCAAGCAAATCCGGGATGGGGCCCCACCGGGTCATGACATAGAAGGCCCACCTAAGACAGGCTGACAAACAGCATCAGGCAGGTGAGTCAAGTGAGAAACCTCAGCATGAAGTGGCCTGGGCCCTGGAATGGCAGAGTGAGGATTCACTGAGGATTCTTCAGTAGCGTAGGCCCACAGCAACTGTTGAACTATTTGCAGCAAGGCATACCATGAATCTGAATGAGTGGGAGTTTATCCCAGTGACACACCCTGTGCAGGGGGATACCAGGCCAGAAGCTAGAATGCCACACTACAAAGTGCTCCTCGACTCAGAAAAATCTAGCGTCTAGGCTCTAGACCTGCTGCTCAATGGATACAGAGAGGAGCTGTGGCAACTTTCTGATGAAAGAAATCATCATTACAAAATGGCCACCCCTAGTGGTAGCTGAGGGGGTCATGCAAATATATGCCTGATTAACAGACCCCAGTGGAGGCAGCACCTTCAACCAATAGATCCTACAGATAGTGTTGGACTGCAGGTGCAAGTTCCCCAACAAGCACTGGCAATGCATGCTCCATCAGAGAAGTTAAGGGGTTACAAGCTCCCCTCAGCCTCTGACAACCTACGAGATAAGATGCTCATCTAGGTGGCTCCATGTAGTGGCAGTCATGCAACACGCCATTGGAGCATATAGCTAGTCTGTAATGATGGATTGAGGAGAACAAAATAAATGCTTTATGTGAGTCTTTTGAGAAGTGGGCAGCCCTGTGCCATTTGTGCGTCATTACCATGGCTGGGTCCCTCCCCTATGAAGTAATTAAATCATACCTGCAACTTCAATTTGGGGTCAATAACCCTCCAGTTACTCTGCAGTCAAGACTTTCATAGGGGAAGCAAATGCCAGACAAGCTTTAAAGAAGAGGCCAGAGTTAATGCCCTTTGCCTACCCTGAGAAGGTAGTTGACAGGAACAGGTGGTATCTTATTTTATAGGTAGTATCAACCATGTGATGAACCTGGAGCCATCCAACTTGTTAAAAGCCACAAAAGCAATCCCCCAACCAGAATATGACTTCCAAGCCACTATTGGCTGGGATAAGGTCCAGCACAACAAGGCGCATCAGGTTCCCTTCTCTGAGGAGAACTACCCCTCCTCCCTATTGGTGAGGTGCTGAGGTCCAAGGGAAGTCATAAGGGGCAACTGGGTCTGCCTGCTGGATCCCATGAGCATAACATTGGAGATTATGGGTGATACCTCAAAAGCCTGGAAGTTGAGTGGTCCAGATGAAATGCTGAAGGAGACAGTGGACAAGCTAGTGCAGCTGGCCAACCCAGAGCTCAGTAATCCTGGGGCCCCATGAAATGGCTGCTTACACTCTTTGGCTCTGGAGGGGGTTAGGAGTACTTCCAGTCGAGATGCTGACCTGGGTTTAATGAGATGCAAGATTAGGGGTCAAATCAGCAGCCTCGCTCTCGGTTCCATTGCTGGGCAGTGCTTATGTAAACAAAGACGCATGGGCACATCTTAGTCCCTGCTATTTGGGAGTGTTGAGGTGTTCGCAGATCACATGAAAGGGGTGTGATAAGTCATTTACCACTTACAGTAAAACTTTCCTATACCGAACACCCTTGGGACCTGAAAAAAGTGTTCCGTAAGGGGAGGTGTTCAGTATAGGGAAGTTTGCTAACATTGGAAGTATACATTCAGGACCAAGAAATGGTGTTCAGAATGGAGAGGTGTTCGGTATATGGAGGTGTTCGGTTAGAGAGGTTTGACTGTATATAACAGTCAGTGCATTTATTGGGTTATGATTAATGGTCATTTTACGAGCATCCTGTCACCTGATACCCCACTGAAGACACAAGAGATGCCTGTTTGGAACACCCACCAACCAGATACTGCTCTGGCATCTTAATTTAAAACAGATCCATGACCCTTTCACGCTGTAACTTGACCAACAAGTGTTCATGCTTTTCAAGAGGGTATAAATTTGGGCTGGATTGGGTTAAATTTTCAAGATACAAGTGGTCCAATTTGAATAACAGAACAGTCCATTTTATCAGAAGTAAACGGGGTTTAGAACTACTGATAAAATAAAACCTTTTCTGTAATAGCATAGATTAGGCTAAGTTTCATACTTACTGATATTTTAAGTTGTGAAAAAAATATATTTGAGCATTCTAGGGCAAATTGTACAGATTTGATCAAAATTCAAAGGGCCCTACCCCCTAAATATGTCATTTTGGGGTTCCTTCCTTTTTGGCTGAAAGGTGGACACAAGGTTGTCACTATCACACCACCCTAATTGGATTATGGATCTGTATGCTTTGGCAGTGCATTCTTGGTGCAAATTGCCGGGAATAGACCCCATGTTACAAAAGTGGAGCTTTGTAGAAAAAGTGGATTTGTTTTGCAAAATGGCGGATTTTAGAGGTTGAAATTCAAAGTCAGGTCAGAAGATTATTTCTTTCTAATTTGGACCTACATCTTACTGCTTGCATCAGGAAAGTATTTTTGCAGTGGATGGCAAAATATTTTGTCATCACAGTGCTTGTACAAAATTTGATCAAATTACATGTACATGACTTCTGGATATTTTGGTCAGCAATGGCTGACAGATCAGAAATGAAATGGACATATTGGACTACCATGGCCCTATTATTAGACTGAAATAATACCATAATGTGGATTTAAATCTGTGGAAAGAGGACATATAAAGGTAAGAGATCATAACACATCTTTTATACCACTTTTTACAAATTTCTTATTTGTATGTGATACCAGTTAATATCATGGCCGCCATGTTGGATTTTGTGTATTTTGGTGATGTCACAGCCTAAGGCTTAGCTTGGAACTGAGGCGTGATGGTAGCCAATCAATCTCATTCATGTCTCAGCATTTCGACTGTTCACCAACAAATCATGTTTGTTTCCAGTGTGGAGAAAAGGGACATTTTTGCTAGGATTGCACTAGATCACATTTATCCAGCCCAAATCTATGTCTGGGGAATGGCCAAGGGCCAAGCCTGGGAACATGGGCTTGGCCCAGAAGTCAGTGAATAACGTAACACTGCTTGCTGACCCCTCCCCACCATCTTCTGATTGCCAGGAAGTGAAGACTTGACAATCCAACACCCATGAAGTGACTCTGTGGGTACCACTGCATGGTGAAGGTCAATGTGGGATGCAGTCTTCATCTTGAGCCAAGATTACAATTATATCAGGGGAATCTCATCACCAAAATAGCTCTCTCTTTCTCACTCTCTCTCTCTCTCTCTCTCTCTCTCTCTTGGCTATCACTGGTGAAGCTCAGGAAGTTACCTTGTAGTTGACCACAAGGAGGGGGGGAGGGGCAACTTTAACTTGATGCTGGTCAACTGGACAGTTCTTTGGCCAGTCTTCATTGCACCCATGAAAGAAGATGAGCTTTAGGGGCTCTCTTTTCTCCAAGCAGTGGATGCAGTCATCCATGCCCAAGGAGGCCAGATGATAGGGAATATGCTAGGTCCAACCTGAGTTAGGGCTGGAATGGAGTACAAGGCAACCCAAGTTCTCCTGAGGAAATATTTAGCCTTGAAGCTGGAGTCCTGCAGCAGCTGTTTGGTGATGTGGGGGACCTTGTCAACAATTTCCCAGCAGTGCTGGAGCCAGCTGGCTTTCATGATGACATACTAAAGGGATCCACATTGGTCTATATAAACCCTGGTGAACCCATCACCTCATTAGGTGCTACTGTAGGCTGGAACTTGTATCGGCCAATTTGTGGAGGCTGAAAAGGAATGCCTTGGTTCCAGAACCCAATTCTCAGGCTGGCTGCCCTCCTACATGGATATGAGGTTGTATTCCCCAAGCACAACATGGATCTTGCATGCTTTATGGCAGTCAAACTTCAAATTGACATTGGCAGTGTACCCCCATCCCAGGATTGTGTGCACTGGACTCCCCTTAGTTTCAGAAAAGAGGAAGAGGACCATCTTTGTAATCTGCTTCATGCAGAAATTGTTGACCTTTCCCAGAGTAAATGGGCATCTGGTGTGATCCTTGTCTGGAAGTATGATGGTTGCATTCAGTGGTGTGTGGATGATGTGATAATCAAGGACAGTTGTCCCCTTCCAAATATAGAAGAGTACCTCAATACCATGGTGGGGGGGGGAGCATGTGTTTCAGTGCCCTTGATCTAAATGTTGGCTATTATCATGTCACAGTTGATTAGCGCGACCATGAGAAAACTACCTTCATCACTAAAAATGTTATTTTCCAGTACCGTTCCATGAGCTTTGGTCTGTGCAATGAGCTGCCCCTGTTTTCATTTGTGATGTAACTGTGATGGGAAGGGATTTCCATTGAAGCCCTCTTTTAAGACCAGGTGATGTTCCTTGGCCATGTTGTAAGTCAAGATTGTAAATTAATTTGGCTCTGATCCAGGACGTTTTGGTGTGGAAAGCACCCTGGTCTGTCTAGGAGGCCAGGTGTTCTTAGCCGTAATGGGTTTTTACCGACGTAGACAACTTTGTTGACCACTATGCTGAGAAAGTAGGGCCCTTGAATGAGTTGCTCATGAAGAGTGCACTTTTCAACTTGGGCCTCCACAGGAGTCGGCATATTTGGAACTCAAGGGCCTTGCTGTGCATATATCTGGGCTTACCCCAATGCCAATGACCTTTTCATTCAGGACACTGATGCAGCCTCCAGCAGTATAGAGCTCGTGCTTTCACAGGTACAGGGCCCATGCCTATATAGGTACAGGAAGGACGAAAACTTGTATAGGGCCTGTGCTTCCACAGGTACAGGAAGGGCAAGAGCACAGATGGTGTATGCGAACCTGTGGCTTGATTGTATTTGTGTCTTTTTGCCCAGAACCACTTCCTAGTAGTCAATATCCTATTCCGCAGTTCGAACTCTTTACTCTCCATAAGCTAACCTGTCCCTGTCTAACCTGCATACATATGGAATTACTATTGTCTATATTGCACACGTTCCTCTGTAAAATTTTGACATAGGCTGTATCAGCCCAAATAAATTAAAGGGTCTTCAGCAGGTAACTACTCAACATGTTTCGGAGCCTTTTACCCGTACATGTCTCTCTGAGTAGCGGCCCCTTGTCTAAGCTAAATATTCAGCAAAGACAACCCACATAATAAAGAATAAATAAGAACGTGTCAAATGATGAATTAGCTAAATACGTGAAGTTTTGCTTATAAATGCAGAGCTTCATTATGAAAGAAGAACACCTGTCAAACAAACCATAATTACTAAATTTGTATAGTACAGGTTCAGATAAGAACAATTTGACTTACCCCTGAACCAATATGTACTCTTTCTGGCTGGACAGCTTATCCTAGTTAAACCATCCGCCAGTGTATAACTGAAGTGGAAACAAGCTGGGGCCTTATATTCAGTCCCAGTGATAGTAAAATAAACAGTTGCAACAAGACCACCTATATAAACCAAGGGAAATCCCAACAAGGACTGCAACAATGGACATCCTGCACCAGAAATGTAAAACAAACTCTGTGATGACACCTACCCCTCAAACAATTAAGCTCTATTTAACTGCCAACTCTGAGTCAATGTATCAACTTAATGTGTCAGGTTTGTGACATTTGAGAAAATACTGTCAATTTTGAGTAAATGTGCATTTAGGCATGTCAGAAAAGAATGAAAGTCATTAGCATTTATGTCAAAAAACATGTTATCAAAACAATTTTTCTTAACAGGATTTTGAGTACAATTAGGCAAGCTTGTAACTGTCGTCAGTAGCTGCTTGCTACCTATAGCCCCTGGGGGTTTGACCTAACAGAAAACAAGCTAGCCTAAAATGTCTGAAAGGTGAACATTAAAACAGAATGATGCCAAAGATAAAGTTAAGTAGCAAAACAGACAAGTCTAAAAACTGTAAATTATTGTAGCCAAACTTTCTAATAATTTTTGGATATCAACAGCTAAATTATAGGGCAAGTCAGAAAAGAATGAAAGTCATTTGTATTTAAGTCAAGAGAATGCAACGAAAATGTAATATTTCTTAACCTGATATCAAGCACAATTAGGCAAGCTTGTAACTGTCGTCAGTAGCTGCTTGCTACCTATATCCCCTGGGGGTTTGACCTAACAGAAAACAAGCTAGCATAAAATGTCTGAAAGGTGAACATTAAAACAGATGATGCCAAAAGATAAAATTAAGTAGCAAAACAGGCAGGTCTAAAATCTCTAAAAATTATTGAAGCCAAACTTTCTAACCATCTCGGGATATTTACAGCAAAATTTGTAGAAATATTTGATCAAAAGTACATCTTTAAATCCTCTTGACTCAAGTTTATGGTAAATAAATTTGGTTCTAGATGCAAAGTCCTGAAATTTAGAACAAATACGACCAAATCTCAAAATCTGTGACAAAAACGTATTATATCCAATAGTTTCCGAAATATTACTGTCCGGGAAAGGATAATTAACCACTTCAAAGTTAAACTCATCTATTTTGTGATAGACTTTAATACAAAACCTGGCGTTAGTGACCTGAATATCCAAGTCCAAACACACATCTCTGAAACCATCTGAATTGTTACCCGCCAAAGGGATATCTTTTGGGTAAATTTCTTTGGCAATTTCACTGAAATTTTGTACATTTACGCAAGCAATGTCATCAATATATCTTGCGTTGTTTGATAATTTTGTAGCCATTTGAAAGTCCTTTTTCATCAATATATTCATATACTTAAACTCAAGCCAGGTTAAATAAATAAATAATCTGCCAGTAAAGGGGAGCAGTTGCTACCCATTGGAATGCCTTTTATTTGTTGAAAAACCGATGGTCCGCATTGAACAAAAGTATTATCCAAGAGACATTTTATAACATCTATCAAAGTTTCAACAGTGTAAGATTTAATGTTACTTTTTGAATATTTATTGTGTGACCAATATGCTTTCTTTGTATATGAATTAATATTTATGTTTGGTTTACCATTATGTTTAAACATTTTGCTAATTAATTCTGAAAGTGAACTTTTGACTTCATCTATGGGTAGATTTGTGTACAGTGTAGAAAAGTCAAAACATTTGATATTTTTTGCCTTTACATCTTTGATTTTAGATACAAACTCGGAAGAATTGTTAATACTCCAAAAACAATTTATTTCACAGTTTCTAGAAATTGCATTACAGTATTTACGAAAATGATTCCTAATTGCAGTCAAACACAATGTTACTTCTTTTGATAATTGCTTTGTAGTACATTTTGAAGCACCAGCTATGAATCTAGATTTAAAAGGGTTTTTATGTAATTTGGGTATCCAGAACAAAAGTGGAATAGAGGAGTCCTCTTCAGAAATTTTGATATTAAAATTCCTTTTCATCTCATTTTTATGTGCATCTATCAAATTATCAATGGATTGTTTGTATAATTTATAAACGTCATTTCCTCTTATGTCTGAAATATTGTTAGTCCCCCGCCCACTTGGTGCTGGACTATAGGTTAGCACCTCGTCCGTCCGTCCGTCCGAAGCACGGGGGACTATGTATTGCTCTGCAATACTCATTAACTTGTTTTTATCAAGTTCCTTTTTCAAAACATCCAGATAATATTTTTTGCAGATGATCCCAAAATTGTTACCTGACTTATCTATGTTAGTGACTACAAATCTATCTTCTAGTTCTTTGACTGCTTTAGAAACTTTAGGCTGTTTTAGATTAACCGTATTGAAATTCTTAATGTGGGATTTGTAACGATAAATTCTATGTCTAAAGACTCTTTTCAAGTTTGATAACCATCCTTCAAATTTCTGAAATTCCATTTTTTCTTTCTTTGCCCATTTCATACAGTAGGAATCGAGTGCATCACATGTATCCTGAAAAATACTGTCAATATTCAACTTGGGACATATCCGAAATTTTGTACCTTTTTTTATTATTTCTTTTAAACCTGAATTTTGTATTATATATGTATTATATCCAAGTTACCTGTAAATACATGTTTGTGGTGTGCATCAACAAAATTAGAATATTTACTATTAGACATACAGTCACAATTTTGATTTGCTGCGATATCCTCAAGAGTAATTGAAGCCAGAAATTTTTTGTAATTCATGATACTTTGTCCAATATTGTTGCCAAATTTATAGGAAATGATGGGGGGATCTTTTATTTTGCACTCCTTGGGAATCATGTTACGAACAAATTTCAATTTGAAAAGGGACTGAATGTTTAGTAAGTCAATGATTTTGTGTTTGAAAGGAATGCTGCAAAACATTTGATCTAATTTTTTCTTATTAGAATCTGGTTTGCGAATAGTTGTTGTGTAAGCATACACAATTTCACAAAAATTTTGCGGAAATGTGTGTTCTGAACCAGTAAGACCCAAATATTCATTAATTCTTGTTATGTCTTGAAATGATATTGCTTTAAGAGCTGTATGTAATTGATCAATACCATTGGGGAAAGCCTGTAGTAAATTTTGGACAAGGTCTTTTGTATTCATGTTCCTACATGTCATGCAGTACTGGTATTGCATGACCCACTGAGAATTACTTGCAGTGGTCAAGTTCACTCATCACTTCAGACAATTTCTGATATGGAATAAGTTTTTGCTAAAGATAGACAATAAGAGCCTCCCCTGACTATTCTGCTTCTGCTCACCCAAGGGCCAGATGGCCAGGTGGCTCAAGCAGATGAGCCACTATGACTTTGTTATGGAGCACAGAAATGAGAAGCATCATGGGAATGACAATGGAATGTCCCAAAGGGAGGTTGATACGCCCCTTAAGTTTGCAATAGTTGCTAGGCTGGATAGAATGTGCAGGAACTACACTGCAATGGCTGTAAGCCCTGCACTCATATGCACGACAGCTGGGTTCATGTCAAGGAGGCTGTGGATGATGTGATGCTCCTGGCAGTATGGGTGGCTGAACCATGGGAGGGCAGCCCCCTTCCCCCATCCGAGGGTCAGAGAAGGGCCACTTCCAATTGGATGCTTCAATTGAGTACTGCCAAGCTCCACTTGGCAGAACTTGAACAAGCAGCCCTAGCCCACCTCCATGAGTGGACCAAAAAGGGCCTCCCCCAGAAAGAGGACATGTTCAGGCAAGCTCTGGCCCTCTGTAACATCTGACTGTGTTGGTCACAAGCACGTTAGAGGGATAGGGCTCTCTTCTATACCTGGGAATCTGAGGATAAGGCCTGCCTGCTCTGCTCTTACTCATGCCTTAAAGCCTTCAGCACTGATTCTTGCAAGTAAGCCATGCTCCCCGCATGGCTGCCCATCAAAGATATGGTTTCGAAAGAGAAGTCAAAATTAGCTTTAACATGCCAAAATTTGAAAAAATAGAAGAAAAAAACTTTGCAGTGGCACCTGGTGAACAATTAAGGTTTAGGGGTCTCCAGAGAGTTTCTATGCAACTTTCAAAGAATTGTTCAATGGTTGGTTTTCAAGACCATTTTTCACAAGCTTTTACCCAAAATTACAAGACAATATTTTCAAAATTCCAAACTCATTGGAGCATTACCAATTAAAAGAACTTGGTACAGACAAAAGCAAAGGTACCTTCCCTGCAGATGTGAAAAGATAATATAGCCTGTACCTTTAGAGATAAAGTCAAAATGTGAATGGATGGACACTTAGAAATGGACAATAGGTAGTAAGCCTATGGCATTCTGCTTATTTGTTGCGGTCCTGTATCATATCTGATACAGGTTACCTAAGGGGAAAAAAATAGAAAAACAAAAACAAACACCCTCCCGGAAAAAAAAACTTTTCCTGTGACCCTTACTCTGCCTCTAAGGCTCAGGCATTTCTCATGTCCTGTGGCCACAGTCATGTGAGCCCAAATATCACCTTCTCCTTTCTTTCACAAAACCTGCTACTCTGGTTAACTCAGTTCTCTTGTAATCCTGACTTTTCGTTTTTTCTCCCAGTTTCTTACCAGAAAGTCATTCTGATTCTTTTTTTTTCTTCTGGAAACCCCCTATCCGACCTAAAATCCATGCCACACTCTTTTTTTCCTGAATGCTGAGCACCCTCTAAGCCTGTACAATTATGATCCTCATTATGAAATTTTCCTCAACTTATTTTCCCTGATCTCTCTATATGCATCAAACCATATGATCCTATGGTCTGCCATCTCATCTGCCTCCTGGGAACAAACTCTACAATTACCATTGCTACCTGTAGTGCATTTCATTTTTATCTTTCTAAGGTGAAAATTCCTGCCCTACTCTAACACAGAAGTTTAGATCCCTTCCCTTCATCCTAGTATGTGAATCTTTTTGGCCTCCGTAAAACCCTGAATGTCATTAGTAGTGGGGTGGCATAACTCCAAAGTGGTCAACAATAGTGCCGTTTAGTTTAAAAAAATAGACATTTTGACACACGTATTAAGGAACACCTACTTATCATTTTTGGATATGAAGCCATTCGAAATCCTGCTCTTTGCGCATGTACAATGGGCGTAAAATGTATATTTCAGCATTTTTCAATGCATTCTCAAACTTCACAACAGCTCTAACGCAGATCCTATTGATACAGTTGTTGCTATGTTTATTTAAAAAGCATATTGTGATCCATGATATCAAAGGCTTTAGATAAAACCATGACTGTATTTACAAAAATCTTCACTTTTATCCATATGCGAAATAATTATGTGAATTCATACATAGGGTGCAAGTTAATGTGAGTGGGACTCTATGAAACCATGCTGACTATACAAAGATAAATTATAAGACTAGAAGTAACAATGTACTTGGTTCAAAACACCACGTTCAAAGACTTTGGATAAAGCAGGTAGTAGCAAGATTGGTCTACAGTAAACACTGCAGTAACATCAGCTTTTTGTCAATAGGAATAAATTTTGCAATCGTCAATCGATCTGGAAGAATTCCAGTTTCAAAGGTTTGATTTATCATTCATAAGACTATTTTTTTTGCTTTTAAAGAACCTATTATGCCAATCACTGTATTTTCAGCTGTAAGATTAAATTGGAAATTAAGATGAATTTATATCTCAGGTCCTTAAAAACCAACTATAGTGTCATGTAATTTTGGGCCGAATTTCCAAAATTTTTGTAGCTGCTTGTGGCCTTATATTGGTTGTACAATGTATAATTTTAGCTCCATAAATATGATCACTGTGGTTACACTGCACCAATATACCTGGAGTGATTAGTCTGTTGTGCACTGAATTCGAAAGTGGTCATGCAGAGCTGCTACGAATGATACAAGGCTCGGATAATTATCACAAGCCACGGTCAAAGAATACACATTAATTATGCAAATGACGCCTCATTTCAACCATATAAATATGCTATGCATAAAACCATATCGATTTTTGGTTATACTTCGAGCAATCCGAACGGCACCAGCTTAAATAAGTAATAACATCCCACACAGAGAATACTTTATATCACACATTCTCAAAAAGGTGTACCTCACTTTCAATCATCGAGAGAAAATGACTCTTTCTGAGCAAAGGTCGAAAACATAAAACCACTTTCAGTCACACTGATAGCTCGCAGGGATTATGCAAATCTACAAACTAAAAAAAATTTAACAAGATCAGCTGGAAAAGTGTGTCCTTCGGCTGAAGTTCGACTCCCAATAAGCTTTTCAAGCCCATCAGTGTTTATTCAATACCGTGGTCTTGTCTGAGGTCAGAATTGTCTCTATTCGGCTAACAAAACACATTAATTGCTGACACAAAATCATTCCAGGTGTGATACGACACTCATGCGGTAGAGGAAACAAAAAAACCCTGCATACATTGTCCGATAATACGGGTAATGGTTTAACATTGTATCGTTCACAAAACTGAAAATACATATTCCATTGTGAATATCTGCATCGCCTTGTTGGTGAAGTGACTGCTTCATTACGCACATAATCCACTTGTTTATCCAGATCGTCTGAAACAAACAAAAATCAAGAAAAAAAACCCAAAAACATAAAAAAACAAAAAACAAAACAAAAACAAAAACAAAACAAACAAACAAACAAACAAAAAACAAAACAGAAAAAACAAAAACAAAAAGGACAAACTGATTCCATCAAGTTTCCTGACAAAGCGTCTGCGTGTACATTCAAATGAGAACAAAGATCGTAAAATATGTGCGGCAAAGTCAAGTTTCGACCTGTATTGTTGTAACATGTACAAAATTTGCATATTGTCACAATCTCATCATTATGTATTTGCAATTTGATCACCCAGGGCCTGGTGGGCGACCAGTGTTTCTTACACTGAGCCAGTAACCCTGGTAAAAGAATAAAGTTCAAATCACATCAAATCAAATGATCGTCATTAAATGAACCAAAAATCTTCTAATCCGGTCATCGTAGCAAACACAGCTTGAGCCAAATGCTGATAAAGCTGAATCTATGTATAACTCAAACACGTCGCTACACTGGCTAATTATATCAGCATAACCATTGAAGTTCAGGCTTTAACTTACCGAGTAACTTCGCTTTTGCTTCCTCAACTAGTTACAAGCCCCATGTCCACTAGTCTTTATCCCGGTGGGACGAAGATGTTCCAGCCGAAAATGTTCCAAGCATGGAGCCCTGTGTCTTGACGCCACCGACTGACTCCTTGGATTTGACGGTATCTGAATCACACTGCAAATTCAAAGCTAGTAGTTCGTGCATGTTTCATCCTTTGGATGCTGTTTCCTTACGCTGAGCAACCATGTTACTAGTCATGTTCTTCAACATCAATTAATAAACACCTAAAGTATGTGGTCACTAAATATTGTTTGAAAAAAAACAACATTTATATGAGAAAATCGATGACAAAGTCTGAGAAGTTTCAGCCGACCACTGCACGTGTATCTTCTGTTTACTTTGGTAGGGTAACGGTCTTCAAAGTTTGAACAACCATCAGTCGTGCTGGCCGGTCCCTGACAACAAGTCACATGACCGCAGGGGACAAATGGTGGCACGCTTGTTTTTATGCACATATCAGTCGAAGAGAGACACACCAAAGGAACTAGTGCCGCTTGAACAAGTATTTCTTTTTGCTGTTACAGTGACTATGACTTTATTGGCGATCTAGAGGTATTTTGCACGATGTGATTCATCTAAATGGAGCGTAAACTGCGTCACAGCAGCTGGTCAACTTGACAAGGTTACATCGTTCCGACTTCAAAGCTTGTCAAAACTTAACAGGATTAAACACCATGCGTCACTGAACAATGGGCATCATTACGGTGTTTGCTAATAAACTTAATGTTTTCCAAGCTACTATGATAATAATAATAAATTTTATAAAGCCCCCGCAAGCGAGAAAATATGTACACCGAGATAATATACATCGAGATAAACTTAGACTATACATAAAACTGAATACATGTACAAACAAATATGCTACACTGAAATGAAACCAATAATTCAAATAAGTGAGCACCATCTGAAATTGAATATACAGTACACAAAACAAAAGTCACCAACCTGGCTATTACCAAATTAAGATTAAAAAGAAAGCAAATAAAACCTAACCAAGCCTTGACGCTGAGAGTGTCCCCGTAGAAGCAATGAATATCGATGGATGCGTGCATCGTCAGCAGCACGAGCACAGTGTGCAGCCAAAAGCGCACGTTGCCATATGGCCGGTAGCAATTAGCCAATCATAAGGCTAAAAAAAGTGTTGATTATATCCCATAACCATTGATTATGAAAAAGAATGTATTATGAAACTTGATAATGCATCTATTTTGGGCTGACCTTCAGCCTCGCAAAAAAGGCCCGCAAAAATAGTGAATTAAGTAAAACCTATAACTCACTCTTTCCGAATTAACCCTTTCAATGTCTAACAATAAAATTTGAAATGATTTACCTGAATTTCCATGATAAAAACTTTCCATTCAAGTACCAGCACGCATTATACCATCAGCCACAAAACTTCTCCGGGTCAGTAGTCTTGATGACGTAGCATATTATGAACGCAAAGCAAACTTTGATTGTGAAATTGTAAAAACACTACAAATTTGAAGCAACATACCTCCCAGTACTGCTTGTGCCGTCATTTCTTTGGAAAAATAATTGCTGAGTTGCAATATTATCAAGTTCAATTAGAGGCACATCATCTTCCATTTTGTGGCAGCTAGCAGATTCACGAACTACCCGAACACCTGAGCGAAATCACGAATGAAGTGACTCAGAAGTGAAATGACACTGTCACACGTGTGTGTAAGAATTTGATTACGTAACTGACAGATAATACGCTTTCAATCATGAAATCACTGATCCGACCTAAACACAAATGACCATTCCTACCAGCCAATGACAAATGTGTTATAACATGAAAGGAGACGATTATGGCTATTACAACTGTCTCGTGGCTTCGCCACTCGACAGTTATAAGCCATAATCGTCTCCTTTCATGTTATAACTCTCACGTTACAGATGACACGGCCCAAACAATGCCAAAGTGCATGCGCGACACTGTCCCACTGCAGTGAACACAGTATCACACACACACCCCAGCACCGCCCAGGCCATGTCACCCCCCCCCCCCGTCGCACACCTTCGACCACACACCGCGACTATAAGCCATCTATTTGATAATGTTCACTGGGCTATATATGTAATTTCTGCTATTTGGCTAACTAAGGAGTAGTCCATTGGTTAATGTAAATTTATGAAATTTTTGGGTAGAATTTTGGCATCAAAGCTTAAATTTATCTTTGGAATGTTCTAAATACAAGTGATGTTGCCAATTGTTTCTTGAAGATTTAGTTGCTTTGATGGCCATTTTCCAAAATGGCCGCCACCAAAACAGTCAGAAATAAAAAAAGGCAATAAATTTTGAAAGGGACATGGGATGAGTATGATCTTGGTGCCTGCTTTAGGATGTTTGAGTATGCTGGACCCAATCGTGCTGTCAAAAGGCATTTGAAGGCAGTCTAAGTGATCAAATCAAAGATGGCTGCCATCTGACGTCTCCACGACATAACTCCTTATATGACTCTTGACAGCAGCGTTGTAGAAGGATAGTTTTGGTGTCTAGCATGATGGGGTTTTAAGTATCCCTGGCATAGCAGTACCAGCCTCGATGTTTTGACCATTATCATGATATAATTTTAATAAAAAATGGTGGTCATCTGATAACCATAATCAGTGGTCCCATAGCAAATCATGGATATGACTTTTGAAAGGAACATTATGTGATGTATGGTTTTGGTGTCTGATTGCACAAGATTTTTTTCCAAGTTATGTGACAAATTGGAAAGTCCGAAACACAATAAAACTCTGTAATTTTTCTTTATTACTTTCAGATTCTGTTATTGTCGTTTGGCTTTCACCACCTAATGGGGGCCTTCCACAATAACAGCTGCATGGGTATTAGCAAAAGTATTTCAGAAAATGAAAGCAACTTTATCACTGTACAGCTAACATATTTTTAAGTTTTTAGAAATAAATTTTGTTTTCAGTTGGTGGACCTGATACATGAAATTATGAATCCATATTTATGCAAATTAGCATTCCTGTGTCACAGAAAGGAACTTTCGTTCTTGCATATCTCATTATGAAAGTGCACAGGAAAATAATTATTTCAACCACAAAAGTACATACATGTAGGTACCTAGTTTATCATGCTCTTTGGTCATGATAGTGAAATCTTAACAAAAATTCATATACATCTTGTCCTTTGCTCATAATTTCCCAGCCATGACATTTGATATGCTAAAGTATAAATATGTACCCAACAAATAATCAGAAAAACAAACAATTTCATATTCTCCGTGCCCAGTATAAAGTAGTATAAAACTGTAAAATAAACGTAGGCTCCTTGGAATATGAATGCCCCAACGGAGGGAGGCATATAGATTTGCCTTTGTCCGTCCGTCCTTCATTTCATCCGTCCAACATTAAAATGCACATCTCCAAAATCATTTGAGGTACAACCATAAACTTTGTGGAAATAGCATTAATAGATGTGTGCACCTGGGGTTTTGTTTTTCTCTTGGGTTGATTATACAGTCTGAATTAAACATTCATTAACTTAGAAAATGTTGATTCGACATTACACTTGTCACATTTGTGTCGCATGTCTCTCAAAAGTTATTTGAGCTTCAACTATCCAACGTTGTGGAAACACCAATCAATAAATGAACGTGTGCACCTGTGGTTTTTTTCCTTCTTGGATTAAATTTGTGTTAATTAATCATTAATTAACTTTGGGAATATGTTCATTCGACATTAGACTTGTCACATTTGTGTAGCATGTATGTCAAAATGTATTTGAGGTTCAACCATGAGCCTTTGTGGAAACATCTATCGATATATGAAAGTGTGCACCTGGGGTTTTGTTTCTCATTTGGATTAATTATCTTGTGTTAATTAATCATTAATTAACTTTGGGAAATGTTGACTTGACTTTAGACTTATCACATTTGTGTAGCATGTATCTCAAAAAGTATTTGACGTCTTACACCAGTTACAGGCCATATTCTTTCCCGTGCTGATGGGGGCAATGACAGGTGGAGGCATCCATGTCCGTTGGAGACTTTTCCAGTTAAAATTATTATTTGTCATGGATGGGACATATAATATTGATTGCAAACAATAGATTGTCACCATCTTCTTCATCTTTTGAGGGTAAAGAAGATGTATTTGCACAAATGTCGTCTTGTCCTCCACGGTGACAAAGTTCTGTGCAAACCAGCTTGTGAGTCTTGCAGGAGCACCTTCTGGAGCACTTCATCACTGCTTTGCTGTTTCTACCGCAGACGCACTTCACTAACTCGAGCACAGGGTCTGGTTCTGGGGACTCTATGGACAGCAAGGGAAGTAGTCTGCCATCACCTTCTTTCAAGCTCAGATTGAGTGGATCAGGAATGACTGGAATCTGAATGTTTGCTTGCAAATGAGCTCGTCGGATATGTTCAGCCCAGGCTCCTAGGGTTGGTGGAAGATTGTTCACACCCTGGTCAAGTTTGAGTTGCTTGAACAGAAACTACCTAAGACCTTCGGCTTTTAAGATTTTCATTTTCTTCGGACAGAAAAGAGCACATAAAAATGCCTCACAGCCATCAGCTACCTCTCTTGATGGCTCATCACCAAGACCCAGTTTGCTGATGGCAGAAAGTACACTGGGTTTGGAAGCAATGAAGGGTTTCTAACACGTTGCTTTCTCTTTCCCTCTGATGTGCCCTGTGGTGTCACATCCCGTAAGAGCATGCCAATTTATGAGGGCAGCTGCCTTCGTAGCACCAAGAGCATCATAGATGGGCTGCATCCATATGAAGTTTCCTCAGTACCCATGATGAGTGCAGATTTTCTAGCAAGTTGTGGTACTCTATGGAGAGCCAACAGAGGGCTTCAGTATCCTGTATGTATATGTAGCCAGTGCCCCTAGAAGCTCCAATATCGACAGTATGAAGGAACATGAGCATATCAGCTCCCTCTCGAGTGCTCACCTTGGAGGGAACATGGCAGTCTTAGTTCACCATCACACTCAATCCTGTATGTGACAGTGACAATGTTCACCTCACTGTTGTCCCCAAGTTCCTGAGCCAGGTAAAGTGGGAGGGAAACTTTTGTTCACAGTAACGAACACAATGACGTCTGTGTTGTTATCTTTTTGGGTGATCGCTTCATGTCGACATGACACATTAATATTGGAACAATGAACAAAAGTTGAAAGTTTCATTAAAAAGTTCCAATGGAAAAAGTCTGTTACACAGAACCGGATATGAGTAAAATCCATGACGTTTGACCAAAAAATACAGGATATTGCGGTAAATCATGCCCGTGATCATGCAGACGCTTGTATTCTGCCACCCATGTTGTTTCGAAAAACTGTAACAGCACTAAAGGCTAGATATTTTACATCTCCAAGGGGACCTAAACTTTGGATTAACTGAACTGGAAACTGCACAGCACTATTACTCATTTAATTTGTAACAAACTTTTTGGTGGTCACTTTCAGCCAAACTTGAATCTTGAAACAAAAAAGCCCTCGCACGTTCAACTTCAATCCTACATGTTGCGTGTTTAAAAAATAATTAAACAATAGACCTTTCCAGTACGATAGATAGCGCTGGCGTCGTTTTCAACAGTGCTTTGAGGATTGGGAAAATCGGGGTGTAACACCTCTGCATCAGAAGGTCGTTGCCATACGCCAACATGGGGAAGCGAGACCACTGCTGTGTGCAAAATTGCCAGAATAATCGTAGTAAACAATCAGACCTAAGATTTTTTGTGATACCAGTCAAGCCACAGGACCGGAGGGAAGCATGGATCAGTTTTATTCGTGTTTTTATCGGTATTTCTCGGTGGTATTTTGGCCAGGCTCGTGGCTTTGCTGTACCCTGAATCAGCTTCGCTAGCTGTGCATGTTGACGCCGATTAATGTTGCATTTAAAGGTTGATAGATATATTTCGCCCATATTCGGTCGAGTGACGTCTCAATTATGTATTGCCGCAGTAATAACGTAAAACCACATGTCTAATTGAGAGCAATTTTGTGGAGTTCTCGGTGGGATGGTCAATCGCGTGGCTTCGGCCGCAATTTTGAAAAACTTGAAGGGCTTGCTCATCAAAGATTGTTTCCTGTGTATTTTTGGGACAAAACCCTTCGTGTACTCATTTTATCAAAAGTATTTACAAGCAGAGTTATGTGATAGGAAGTGACCTCCTGTTTATTTTATTTTCAATGCAACAGTGGCCTCAATCGGCACAGTTCTGTGCTCTATAAGTACTTGCTGAAGAAACCATGTTTGTGTGTGGCTGCTTCTTGCCAGCTAGGCTGGCGTGATATTTGAATATAGCACTAACCACATTGTAGTCTACCCAAAAATGTTTCTTATGCTGGGATTTAAAAGTAATTATGCATGTATGATGCAGACATGTATACTCTAAATTCTGCCTTTCAACTTCTGCTCCGCTTTCTCTTGCATTCGCCTCCAATTCTAAACCAGTGCTCAGTGGCGACCAGAACACCCGAGGCAGACAGATCCATCACCGGTGACAAAATGTACTAAACTTTTGCAACGCCCTGTAACGTATTGAAAAGGTCTATTGCCTTGTGGAGCCTCCTTGGGATAACACAACATTGCACGCTGACAGTATTCAGCCTGGCCCAGATGGAACAATTTCATAGTATAAAGCCTGCCACCCAGGTAAACGTTGCAACACAAACTGCCAAACCACACGTGGACCCAATTGCCGGCTGCCATTTTGAAACAGCGTGTTGTCAGGGCTATGGTCAGGTGACTGTGTAATCGCTTTATGTCTTCACTTTGATCCTTGGAAGCAGCATGTGAAACCACAGCGCTAAAACCAACATTGTGTCCGGCTTTAAAAAATTTGAGATGAAAAACTTCATTTTTATACCACAAAACAACAATGTATTTTAGCAAAAATACATCAAAGTTGAAGGTTCTTATTCACTCCACTCGTACTGAAAAGTTTGACCGGAGGGAATGAGCAATTTTCGCACGACGGTTCGTTCTTTGTAAAAATCAGAGCCATGACCTTTGAAAGCGATTTTTTCGGAAGTCAATTTTCACAAGATCTATCAAATGTTAAAATAACGTCAAACAAACAAGGGTAGATATATCATCTAAATAACACGAGTAAAGCAAGATAAATGTCTAACTTAAGAGGAATTTTTTTAATTTGGCCTTTCAACTTTTCTTTGTGTGACTTTTGGAGCTCAAAAAAGAAGAAACTGTATAACATTATGGCACCAACTTCAAAATTCTATAAAATTTTATTAAATCAATTTTACCCCTGGACAAAAATTTGGTTCCTGGGGAGTGGCCTATATTATCCTTTCAGATAGTTTACAGATCTTAAAATGGAATATTGTGCGAACGAGCTGAAATAAACTTGTAAATCTACACCACTCACAATATAGCGTGAAACGTCTACAGGAATCTCTAAATTGATATGATGTTCTGTTTTTACAAATCCAGACATCCGTATGATCATGAAAATATATTGTTTTATGGGTGAAACGATCAATTTATATGGGCTGGACAGGGTCAAAATCGACAGAGTGTGCAACGCGCCTGAAACCATCCTGGCACCTTAAGACCCTATATATAATTTTGCTAACAACGTAGCTCTTCCATGCCCAATTCACTTACAGTAAGCGCACCTTTTTCACCATACCAAAAGTCCACGTCCTGTTGGAGTTGTAGGGTATGATCTTATCTACACCGCCAAGCTTTTTAACGAGAAAGGTCACGTTATGTGGAATAACTCCATGTGCAGTGCATTTATTGGCATATGGGGGGGGGGGGCAACAGAGCCACCTTCTGCGATATAAAGTAATAAATGAATAATAATACCAGGGGACTGACAGTCCTGTCACCAAGATCGCTGTTGCTAAACGAAGCATATCCCCTCGTCAATTGCAAATACATAAAGGAGAACAATAGCAGCACTAGAGCAGTGGTTCGCAGAGTTGTCAATATTAATTTTTTGAAGCAATTGGCTGGGCGGTTTACGATATTTTATAACATTTTGCATCAAAATCAACAACAAAATTAATTAAAAATCCAAATTTTACTTCACAGCAGTTGACAACTCCTAAAGCCCATTCAACGATTCTGCATGTTTCAACATTGTAGCCCACTATATCCTGTATTCGCTTTGCCAAAGAAATCAATGAACAAAGAAAATCTCTTCATTATCATAGAAAATTTTATTTCAGTAATTGACTGTAATGACAGATGCAATGAAAGGGGAAAGGCAGGGTCCACATGCCTGATATGGACAGTTCAATCTTTCCAATTTTTTCTTAAGTAAAAATCCACAGTAACTTCATCCATTTCAACGTCTGACAGGTCACTATCACTATTATCAGTACTGCTCCACTCGGGGGGGGGGGGTCAAGGTTGTAGCCCTGGCTATTAAACTGCTTCATAAATAATTCTGCATTAACCATACATATATCTGACATATGCATTAGACTTCTGTCGAAATGCATGTAGCATACTGAAAGACTACATTCTAACATTGGACCAGTTATATTTTCTTTACCTTAGTACATGTTTTCATCTCTTTCTATTCAACAAACTATCATTTTATTGATCATGTGTATTCTGCTTCTGCATCATGGCTGACAACACTATATATGCATTTGCTCAAAGTTTTCAACGGCTTTGGTGCATTAATTGTATACCATAGGTCCTGTGAGTCATCTGGCTTTCTTTCTGGTGCACTGCATGTATTTGAAGGCAATGATGATTGTATCTTGGAACGGCTTCGACTACACTACCATGATACATATTTCACATTAGCTATAGCATATAAGTACATATATTGAACTAATGCGATAAGACTCTTGCTACGAGTATAAATTATTATTTTTGTGTGTGTGTGTCTGATGTTTATGAAAGAGTGAACACAAAACATCATTATTCATGTAAGGTCTGCAGGTCATATTTTGGTACAAGGATATGTTTTATACAGTGTAACATGGTCCTTATAAAATTTTTCTTTTTCATACATACATACACTCTGGGACAGTAACACAAATGTTACTTAGTAGTAACCAATTTTTTTGCTTGGTTACTTTCTTTATTTTGTATTATATTAACATCGGCACCTCTTTTTATTGTGGAAAAATCTCCACCACTTGTTCATTGTTTTTGACGGTTTTCAATCGTCTTTTCAGATTCTTTATGTTGTATGCCATCTTAAGCGCTCCATTACTACACATGTTTATTTACTATGGACTAATACATGAATATGTAACTGTATACAGTACCATTTTTTTTGCAAATCTTTGTAAATCAGCTGAAGTTGTTTAGAAAATTCTCTACAACTATTTCATCAATGGATTCAGTTTTCCGTACTCTCCTTAGATTTCTCGTGGTCTCCGGCATATTATATTTTCGACAACCAAGTACTGATTCTGTAAACATCTACGAACAATTGGATATTTGTGAACTACTTTACAATATGTGTTCGCATTTTGAACCATCTCATAACAACTTTCTCAGATTGTACATATTTACTGATATGCTACTTATTGTAAGAACATATGTTGTCTTCTTTTGGAAAATGTATGAACATGTAGCCCTTTACAGATCTGAGATGTTGATAATTCTGTCATATATGTTGAACTGTAATTCTTTGAACGTGTTCACTGTATCTATGGGCAATTGTTTATATTGGTTAACTTTCAATCAAAGTATTTTTACACATGTTTTTAGTAATGTTGCAAACTTACATAATATGTTATAATGACTTCAGAAATTCTTGTGAACAACGTACTTCAAAATTTCGGTGGCATTGTTAGGAACTATCTAAATAATCTAATTGATAATCCTGATGAACTTGAACACGCAATTTCAATTGCCTCAGATTCACCTTATATTGATAGAAGTAACCTTTCAGAGTACATCAGACCTTTTGCGCAGAATTTTTCTGTTTTAAGTTTGAACATCCAATCTTTAAATGCAAAATTTGACAAGCTGAAAACATTACTTGATGAATTACTAAATGAAGACATTGAATTCAGTGCCATCTGTCTGCAAGAAACTTGGTTAGAAGGATCTAATCCGGACACAAGTCTTTTTGAACTTAACAACTACATCCCTATTTCTCTTGGGGCTACTTCAGTTCACATGGAGGGTTATTAATATATCTACACCAAAATTATCAATATGCGATCAGAAATTTCTATTCTCCAAATACTCTGTGGGAGGGTCAGTTTGTTGACATATTTGGAAATAATTTGAAACAAAAAATTACAATTTCTAACATATACAGGCCACCCCGTGACTTAAACGACCACATAGAATCATTTATCAATGACATTTCGCCAATTTTATCGACTTTGTCTCAGGAAAGATCAGACATACTAATTGTGGGTGACTTTAATATGGACCTGTTAAAAGCAAATATCAGAGAGAAGTATTCAGATTCCTTAATATTATGACGAATAACGAATTTATGCCTAAAATAACCTTACCCACTCGTTTTTCTGAGCGAAATGCAACTCTGATTGACAATGTCTTTTGTAGTTTAACCCGCTGTAACAAGGTATGTCTATCTGGCATTATCTTCACAAATTTATCCGATCACCTACCATATTTTACATGCCTGGACCAAAAGATAAGCCTTCAAGCCCCACCAAAATATGTTCAAATCGAAACAAACGATCCTGCGTCAATTCAAAACTTTCAGCAGGCTATAAATAATACTAACTTCATGCAAATTCTTGATAATGATTGAAACTGTGACCCTAATCACAACTACGACAAACTTATACAAATAATACATCACTCTAAAGATAAATATCTACCCACCAAAACCGTCCGTTTTAACAAATATAAACATAAAAAGTCTCCTTGGATTACAAATGGAATTCTCAGATCAATAAAATTTCGCGACAATCTCTACAAACAAATGAAGAGCACACATCCTGATTCTCAGCAATTTCTGACTTTGAAGCAAAATTTAAAAATTTACAATAAGATACTAAACAGATCAATTCAACAAAATAAACGGAATCACTATCATTCCCAATTTGAAAATTTCAAAAACGACACTAAAAAGACATGGGATGTTATAAAAACGATTCTAAATGTAAATAAAAGAAAAAATGATTTTCCCTCTTTTTTATGATTGATGACAGAAAGGAATCAAATAAATTTTAGATAGCAGACAAATTTAATGCATTTTTTACAGGTATTGGCCCAAAACTGGCAGCCAATATATAGACCAGCAAAACTTACCTCACTTCAGCACATACCTTAATCATCGGTGGCAAAATATTTTCACTTTCATAAATACTTCTGCAGCTGAGGTTGAATCAATATTAAACAAGTTTAAACCTAAATCTAGCTCGGGACATGATCACCTGTCGATGAGACTTATAAAGAAGATTAAGTCTTCACTGGCGACTCCATTAGCTCATTTAATTAACCAATCTCTTACCACTGGAATATTTCCGGATGAACTTAAAAACGCTAAAGTAATACCAATATATAAGAAGGATGACGAAAAAATTCTAAATAACTATAGGCCTATATCTCTACTTCCAACTCTTTCGAAAGTTTTTGAAAAAGTGGTCTATCGTCAACTCTATGACCATTTTGCATCACACCATATTTTTTACAGAAGTCAACATGGCTTCAAACAGCTTCATAGTACTGAAACAGCCACTTTAGAATTTGTAGATAGAATATATAAGATTCTCGATAACGGAGAAATACCCCTAACAATCTTTCTAGACCTATCTAAAGCTTTCGATACGTTGGATTACGAAATTCTCTTGTACAAATTAAAATATTATGGTGTTTCTGAGACACCTCTAAACTGGTTTAAAAGCTACTTGACCAATAGAACCCAATATGTTCAGCTAGATGACGTTCATTCCAAGCCATTACGTATCATAACTGGTGTCCCACAAGGATCTATCCTTGGGCCACTTCTTTTCATAATCTATGTTAAGGATCTTTATCTAGCTACCCAAAACTTTGAGTCAATACTCTATGCCGATGACACAACTCTCATAAATTCACTTTGTACTTTCAATTTTGGACCTCAGTCAAACAACAGGTATATCTCAAACAACATTAACTCCGAACTTAATAAAGTATATCACTGGCTTGCTGCAAACAAATTATCTCTAAATATACCAAAAACCAAATTGAGATTTCATAATTTTTAATGTGATAAACTCCACTTGTGTACTATGGCTTCAGATCACAAAGTATAGCTATGCGAAGCACATTAATTTTGATTTTGAATCTAAAAAGATCATGAACACACTACTTTTGACAAGACCACACAATGCCAGCACCCCCTTCCCCCGAAAAAAAAAAAGTCCCAACTTGGGATCCCTAGACAAACCACTTTAAAGATTTTACCCCCTTCGCCCCCACACGTCATTCCACCAACTGGCAAGACTTTTACCAAACTAAACTAAACAATACATGATCACAAAGTTTCTCAATAATTTTTTTATTTTGAATTGATAAACATCATAAACATAATTCTGCTGACAAGACCCGACAACCGCAGCAACCACACCACCTGAAAAAAACACAGTCCTAACTTGGAGAAAAAAAAAAGAAAAACAAACAAACAAACAAACAAACAAACAAAACATTGATCAAAGGGTCCCCCCCCGCAAACCATTTTTGAGATTGAAGAATGTCTCTGTATTTAGCAGTTCCATGCTTATGATGCACGAAACACACTCATTTTGCCACCACATGTACCTGGGAACACTTTCAGTGCGACAGGTATCTCCAATGGCAAATCACACGCAGAAACACCCATCAGTCAACCATACCTATTGTGTGGAAATGTAGCAAGAAATCCTACCTGCAAACTTACCTTTTACAAGTCACACCAGGTATCAGTCAACAATAATTGCACACTGTCAACAAGTCTCCCATACCTTTCGAGTTTCTGTCATTTTGATTTGATCTGAGCCAAGCACCTTTAAACCAGTTTTTTCCAAATAAGACTGTGGCTCACTGTCTGAGTTGCAGTGTTGGTGTATTGGAACACTTATTCGTAAAATTTTCGTAAGTTTTTTCATGCCTTAGGGCTCAGTTAGGGGCTACTGAACCCAATGGTTACTATGTCCACTGAAGTGTCATATTATCACCAACAATTGTGAGGTAGACGCATTAAACAGTTGATTTCACAACTTTTGTTTATAACTTCAACAGAATACACCAACATCAAATATAAATACATGCATTTGATTCTTATAACAATTCATAGTATAAAGATGGCAATCATTCAAAATATCCACGAACATGACAAACAGTGCGTGAAGTTGCTGATTCTTTTTACTTCTGTACTTTTGTAAAGCGTTTGCCAATTAATTCAAATGAAATGTATATTTTGGTCAGAGCAGCCTGGATAATAGTTCTATGCCAATCCCTTATGCTTATCCCATGCAAAATTTGCAACTTTACAAGCTGCTGGCTTGGGGCTAGCTGCTAACACCATAACAGACAATGTGTGTGTGCTGGTGTGAAACTGAACCTGCCGATGCCAATCTCGATCTGCACATTTGGCAAAGCTGAAATCAGGTCCAATTATATATTACTTAGTGTATGAATTTCGTTTAAGCTTGGTAAAGGCTTATAAAATACTATTAGCTACCTACTAGTTGACTGGGTAACACAGCAAGCATCTACCTCAAAGGGAACTGATATTACCCATGGCGTTAGAAGCTGAGGGTAATATGAGTTTCCTTAGTAGGAAATGGCCACTGCATTACCCAGTCACCCAGTGAGTAATAAAAATATCCTGTTTTGTTGTAAAATTCACTACAAATAAAATCACAAAACAACACATTTATTGTAAATTACCCTGTTTGTCTGTGTCTTCTTTTTCTTGTGAAATTTTGGTGCAGCTGTCGTCTGCTATATGCTGCATACTTAGCAAAAGTATTCTCTGCCGCTAGGTGGCGAAGTGCAATATTTCCACCCACCTGGTATTAATGCAGTAATACTATGATTTTCATCAAATGCGACAAGCACATCACAGCTATTAACCAATTAGATGCCTACCAATTTCATAAAAATTAGATAAAATGATATATTAGCCTGTTAAAAAATTGGTACCATACTATCAATGCTATGCGACCTTCTATATCGCTACGGTTGATCGTTGGCTTCATTGTCTACATGAACGTGCACAAGTGGTAAAAAAACACACACTCGTTGTCTGTCTTGTGTCTGTTCTGAACAAAACAGTTCTATCGTCACTGCACAGCACCTGTCACGTGAACATTAAGCAGAGGTCTTCAATCAAAACAACGGAGCAGCCCAAAATATAAATTGTTGATGACGGAGGCAGGGCCACAAGGTAAGCTCAACTACTGACTAGTCAGCTGAACTTAAGATTGGAAAATAAAATAAAACATTGGAAGATAAAAGCACACTACTTGCCCTATTATCTCCGCTTTTAAAGTACCTTCACTCTCTGGAGATATATCTGAACATCTGTATGATTTTTTAAAAATGTTCATAAAAACATATAATTCCTACGTTTCAATATAAATTCTGTGTGCTTTTTGGTATTAAAAGGCTATATATTTCATCCAAGGCTTGGTCTATGCAAGATTGTAACCCACGTTACTGATGTTGCCATTATGATTATTACTTTTGTCCATTTTAATTTGAAACCAGCGACACGTTTGCCAGGTCGCTAATTCAGTTTTGGAATTTAGGATAAGAATTTCACAGTGAGTATGAAATTAATTTGAGTGAATTTAGTACTGGTTTAGGAGAGCATGATAATAAAAAACAATGAAACACAAGACTTCACAAGGGGGTGGCGCCCTATTTTCTGTGCCAAAACTAGCCGAAAATTGAGCACTGGAACCCTGAAAGTATCTCTGTGTAGTTTTGTATAAAATTGAATGAAATGCCATAAAAACAATATGTGCATGGTGATTATGGTTCTTGAGGGTTCGTTCCTTTGCAACAAAATGCAGAAAAACTATTTCATTTAGTCCCACCGGTGGTTGCTACCAATGCCAGTCGTGCCGACAATACTGACATGATGGAAATCATGAAAATCTACAAGAACGATCGTCCTCCTCTTCGCACGGTTCACATAGAGTATAATAACTGGTTAAAAGAGTGGTGCCAGCAAGAGGAGCCAAGTAGACCATATTAATTGGAAAAGGCCCTGCACGTCCATACTTTTACTGTCTGTTTTTATGCTGCTTACTACATTATTTACACTTGCAGTTAGAAGAATCCTGATGACTATTGCATTGTCTTGGTGTCATTGTGCTAAAATGAATTTACTTGCTGATTTGATTTCTAACCAATTAATCATGACTTAAGTTAGAAATATGCATAGACAGGGACATAATATCAATTAAAGTGGCATGGAGCTGCAATACAGGACATAAATATATCGGAGGTTGCTTATGCGACTAGGATATACAGAAATGTTAAAAACATGGTAGATTATCATGTTATATAAAAATGTTCATATAAATATATGCATGTCAAAAGGTTATATATTTCCCATTTGAGCAAGGCGACTGCTGCCAAAGGTTGCAGGTTCGAGTCCCGCTCATTCCGAACATAAAACATACATTTTGGGTATTTCCTTGATGCTGGTGGATTTTAGCTCCCGATTCTGGAAAAAGATGCCGACGCAGTAAATATACTGCATAACCATGTAGATATGGCACTTGCACATAACTACCTGCACTATACCATTCTTTTTAAAAATGGGGGTTTGGTCAAGTGGATTTGTGCGTTTCCAATTTCACCTAGACGACTGGTTGCAGGTTCGAGTCCCGCTAGTTCCGAACATTATATGTATATATATAGAGATCAAAGTCTTGGTCTAATACATTATATATATATATATATATATATATATATATATATATATATATATATATATATATATATAACTTTCAAAGCCAAGAAAATCATTGCGGGTGCTCATAATATAGATCAAACCCTTTCGTGGTACTAAAATGGTGTTTTGGATTTTCTTTTTAAAGATGTGAGACAAAGATGTCTTCCCCGACATTCACCTCTTCTTGAGAATTGCTTGTACCATTCCAATTACATCATGTTAGAATGAACGTTCAAATAGTCTTCTGAAAGGCCTTGAAACCTATCTTCAAATCACCATGTCCACTGGCCGTCTCAGGGTTTTGACTTTGATGAAAATACATTACAACAAAGTTGTTAATTTGGACAGTGTGTTGACTTCTTTGCAGTAAAACACGCAAGAAGAATGATCTTGTTAAATCCATTATCCGAATAGTCTTGCCCTTCAGCAAAAAGTCCATTCTCTGAAAGGGGACAAAATATTCATGCTTCAGAAAAACTTATATCATATCTAACACTGTAAGGTGAACGCATATTCTTCACCATGTTTAAGGTCGTCTGCTAATTGAACATTTTAAAGGTACTGTAACACATGTTTTGCCAGTAGGCATCGCATGTGTGTAATAAAGGCAACATTGTTTCCAGTATAAGCCCTTTGCTTTTCTCATTTTTAGGAACTATGATATTATAATTTGGCTGATGCTCGGTCACACATAATAAGAATACAAGAAGTAAGTCATTTCGCCTCTTAACGTATCCTGATACGTATCCGTGTAGCTTATCGTTGGTACAAATTCAGAGCTGTGTTTTGCTTATGTTTTGTTTGTAGTTTATGAAACTATAGTTTTTGGAATTATCTAGTCTTAATATACCAGTTGGGGAGCATGCCAAAGAACTATTGCGCTAATTGTAAAATATAGTGAAACATGAGAAGTGCCCTGAAGTGGGTTTCCTTTTTTTGTATTTAAGAATAGCACCCTATGAAAAATTAGTAAAAACTAGAACAGAATATTTTCCTCACAACGAATCTGCCTGGGTGCCTTCAAAATAAGAACAGTTTGAAATGCTACACTTTGCCATTGTTCAGCATTATCTAAATTTTGTGTCTTAGCCTAATTTGCATAACTTAAAATGCTACAACTTTGGTTCTTGGTTCATTGGATATGACCATGTCACAAAATTTTAAACAGAAGTTTGGATGACACCACTATCTATTATAATGTTGAAGCTATTAAAGAATTTAGTTTTGTGTATTTTCATAGACTAAAAGCGTATAACTTTGGTTCATGGTTCATTGGATGCAGTTATGTCACAAACCTAAAAACTGAAGTTGGAATGGCACCTTCTCCTTTAAAAAAGTTTTGAAGTTATTCCATATTTAAATTTTGTGTATTCACCTTATTTGCACAAGGTGCAAAACTTTTTTTCCAATTTTTGTTCCATGGTTCATCCGATGCGGTCATGTCATAAACCCAATGATTGAAATTGGCATGGTACCTCAACTATAATGGTTTTGAAGCTATTAAACATTTGCATATTCATCTAATTTGCATAAATTAAAATGCTGCAACTTTCGTTCATGGTTAATTGGATACGGCTTTGCCGCAAACCTATAAATTGAAGTTGCACATGCACATTAAAATGTTGTATCTATCTGCATTCGTTTGGAAGAGATGGAGCTTTTGAAATTCAATTTCCCCTTATTTGCATAATTTCCAACATTTTGACTATTTCAAACGATGTGCACAATTTCACTGGTAAGTCAGTCAACCTGGCACGTTTGGAGGTTTTCACAATTATAGTGTCCAAGAAAATCTTCGGATATAGTTGGTCGTAAAGAAGCAAGAAAGAGAGAAGGAAGCAAAGAAAACAAGAATTTTTGGAAGAGCAAAATGTCTGGGTTCCCACCCATACATAACAAGGGTTACCATGAAACTTGACAGTGTCCCTGAATTTGTTCTTATCTGCATCAGGTATAAATTATAAGCCAGCAAAGTTAAAATGTGCTAATATACATGGCCAAAACTTTAATTTCCAAAATTGAAGACTTGTATTCAAATGTGGACCTAATGGGGACAATGTGGATGACACTTTTTAGGTGCCTGGTGTTAGGAACAAAAGAGCATTTTAAAACTTCAGACTGGATTTTACTGAGAAATAATTTAAGTAAAATACGTGTCCTCCTATATCTAGGCCTTTCATGTTGGTATATTTATTCAATCAGCACAATATTTCATTGATCTTGAGGTACACCAATTGATCTAGCAAGACTGTGCAACTTCAAAACTGTATACCTTCATCAAGCTACACCAAGATTAAAAAAAGAAAAAAACGCAGATGTACACATTTGTATATTGGTACCTTTAGTCACTTTGCAATTCGAATTCTGACTTCCAGGAGTCTAGCTGGGGGTAAATACAGTATTGGTAAAACTATTGGTCATTCTTTTCCTTTTCCGTTTGGGTTGTATCGGCTCCATAGGGTTTAGCTTTCAATACTTGATACAACGCTAGAGGCAGTTCACGGAATCGTACGGACACAAGTAACTTTTTAGTGGTATAGATGATATTTCTATCCACTAGCATCTTACGTTTGAACGCCAGAAAAAGTGTGCTGAACCATCTTTAACGAAATAACTATGCAAGCATTGTCTTGCCGCAGTCACATTAAATGTACTCACCACAATGTGTGGGGGCAGACTTAAGCCAGTAGAAATATTGAATCACTGACCCTGCCAACCTGTAAAAGTTAAGGACTTCTCTAACCCCTTTTGCCATACCGTGACAGGAAATATGAAAGCTAAGGGGAGAGCCCAGATGCGTCAATTCTGTGTTTGTCAGATATCAAATTGTCCATGTGAAAATGGAGTCTAAAATGCCAGGTAAACGCATTCGAGCCTATCAATTTTTCAAATATTTCCGCGGGAGGTCTGGGTTCGCACCCATACATAACAAGGCCAATGTCTTCAAAATACTATGAAACTTGACAGTGTCCCTGAATTTGTTCTTAACTGCATCAGGTGTAAAATTATATTATAGCAAAGCTAAAATGTGCTTATATGCACCTGGACACCCCCTCCACCGCTGTGAGCCTCCTGCCTCCCGCACTCGCAATCCAAAGCTCCCTTTCAGGAACGCTGGGTCCGTCCCTGTGCTTTCTATTGGGTTTTGCAGCGCACATCTATTATTTAACTATCTTTTCTAGTTCGGACTGCTCATTAGGTTACGACTACTGGGTAGTTCTGGACGAAAAGACACTTATACAACATTGCAGAATAAATCAATATACATATTGAATATTTCTCATAAAGATATATTATTTTTGGAACAGAAACTAAATCATTAATATATTTATTGGGAATTCTTGCCAGGCAGCATGTTAAATAGGGCCTTGTTGATGTAATGGGGTTGATCCAAATTGCCTGGACACGGCAACACTAAAGTAAATTTCAGCAAAAGTAAGCTTAATTAATTAACTAAAGAGATAATCATAGAATTATTAATTATCTTCCTCGAGCAGATTTCAGTTCTGAAGTAAAACTCAAAACTCAAAAGATGAGCATAACTAGGAAAGAATATTTGCTTCACAAAAATCTGATTTGGTGCTTTCAAATCGGAATTAGGTATTCACCTAATTTGCAATGACTCCTTAAACCAAAATGCTGAGCATAACTAGAAAAGAAGATTTGCTTCACAAAAATCTGATTTGGTGCTTTCAAATCGGAATTAGGTATTCACCTAATTTGCAATGACTCCTTAAACCAAAATGCTACAACTTTGGTTCATAGTGCAAGGGATACAGTAATATCACAAACCTGAAAAATCGAAGTTGGAACAGCACTTCTAGATCCGGGTTTCATAGTTTTGAAGATGTTCCAGAATTAAACTATGTGGGCTAGCCCGATGTGTGTAAATTAAAAACAACTTTCTTTTACTGTTCCTTCGATTCATCACTGATACAAACCTATAAATTGAAATTTGAATTGTACCTCTGTCAAAATCGATTTAAAGATATTCAAGATTTAAAATATTCAAAAGCCCCTAATAAGCATATTAGAATGCTACAACTTTGTTTTACTGTTTATCGGATTTGCCTCTGGTAAAAGCCTAAAATTGAAATTGGAATGGCATCTCTATCCATAATAGGTTTAAGATATCCAAGATTTAAATTTTAATTGCCTTATTTGGCGTAAGTGAAATTGCTACAACTTTGGTTCACTGTGTGTGTGTGTGTGTGTGTGTGTTTGTGTGTGAGAGAGAGAGAGAGAGAGAGAAAGAGAGAGAGAGAGAGAGAGAGACAGAGAGAGACAGAGCGCTCAATTCAACCATTCTTCATGAGATGAATGTTGAACAGGTGTGGGATAACATTTTCATTCGGAGATTAAAGGATATACTGACAGAAATTATGTTGTCTATTTGTATAACGTATGTCAAAATTTGAAAGTTCTAGCCCCGATTCAAGAAGAAGAAATGAAAATACTGTTAGTATTAAAAAGAAACCAATGGACTTTATTCACTTGAAGAAATTTATTGCAGACATCAGCTGTATATCGGCGCGTTTCATACGAATGTATCTCTGAAACCATGGTTTTAACAAGTCTAAACCGTCTAAAACTCTTAAAGACAAAAAGTGATGAATTTTGTGAAAAACTATTTATTCGTTAAAAAATGCGTGTCAAAAATTAACAGTTCGGCAAACTTTGCAATTTTCTAAGAAAGCACATTTTCCTGTTATTGTAACACAGTTGTAAAGGCAAACAGAATACATTCATAAAAAGTGTATGATACGCTTTTGCAAATAGATGTACTGACATCATAATTCCTAATGCTGTAGCATTATTGCGACTTCTCTTTGAAGACCTCGCAAGCCGTTTCAAAGCTTCCTCGTCGGCGAGGTCTTCTTCACGATTAAAACTTGCCTGGCACTCAAGCATTCAGCTCCCTTCGAAACATTCCTCGCCTTGAAAGTCATATCGCGGAACCAGAGCCACATGGTAGTATTTAATATGATACCCTAACCAAAAATTAGAAAGTGTATGTCTGAAGGTGGCACGACCATTAGACCCATGGTAGGGTTAAAAAATCATTTCATTCATCAAATATATAGTGATAATCATCATAGGCAACCTATCATCGTTCATAGAATTGTGATTGCGGGCCAATAGGATGACTTAACATAAAACTGAGCCAAAATTATATTGACGAAATAGTGCGCTATTGCATCATACGGCAAAAAACTAATAGTGCAGAATATGACTATTAAACAGAAGCAATTTGACTAATTTATGAATGGAGAAAAAATATATAATGTTGCGGAAGCACTAAGGGCAACAGCATTTTTACTGGGGCACAAACGGCAGTGGGGACCTGGTCATTTAAGCTGTCAAGTGCGCACGCTCATGAAGCGAGTTACTTTTCACGCGTGAGAGTATCTCCAACTCAAGACAAAAGAGGGAAGTCTGGATCATGGTTCAAAGCTAGCCAACTTTCACGGCGCATCAAGCCTGCGAGGTGTCTTGAAAGGGTAGATTCGTAAAGGCTAGCTCACTTTCATGGTCGAGGTATCGATCAGGCAGCAGGGCATGGTAATTTTTTCTTGAACATTTTTCAAGATATGTAAAAGTTCCATAAAACACTTTTTACCCAAACAGGTCGTGTTCATGAAGTATTTTGGGGGGGGGGGGGAATTTCGAGTTCCGTGTTTAACGCCGATCGATTACATGTTGGAAATATATACAGGACATTTGCCAAGGACATTTGACCTGGATGCGAAGTCGCGGATCCCTCGCAGATCCCTTTGACATAGTGGACAAGTACGGGTCAAAAGAAACAAAGAAAACAAACAAAACATAAAGAAACAAAAACCAGCCCAAAACACACACACACACACACACACACACACACACACACACACACACACACACACACACACACACACCAAGGTAAACATATACAATTATTCTAAACAGTTGTTACGTTTTTCTGATTAAATTCCAAGGTCATATTCATATTCCCTTTTGGGAATTTCTGAGACGGCTGGAGTGCGCCAGGTTTTCTTCCAGCATGACATTGTGTATATTCTTACCTGGAAAGACTTTTTGGCATGTAAGTCCCAAATATATCAACCGATTTGGATGTTATCATTGAGCGTAATGTGCAGCCTTACTCCTGGATCACATTTTCCCATACATGTCGTATTAATACATGTAAAGGCCAATGTCACACATTTATGGACTTTCAAAACATTGTCAAACTTCCTTCAAAGCAAGGTAAAGGAAAACGTCTTAGATACATCCAATGTTCCAAGATTTTGTATATCAATATACTGTACTTACATTGCATAGGTGTAATGTGTATGTAATCGGTGTCGTATAACCCAGTTTGTTCATAAGTATAAGAGTTTTCGTCGAATGTAATTGAATCGCTACTTAATGTAGGCTCATTGTAATGAACCAAAGAACAAACAAAACCAAAAGCAAAAAAAAAAAAAAAAAAAAAAAAAAAAAAAAAAAAAAATGTGTATAGGACTTTCGAACCGATTATAGGTTGGTCTAACGGCCCACACTCTGCCCAATAAGTCAAAGGAACACTTCCGCCATGCCAACTTGATAACCGCTTCATTATTGTTTAGTTCCGAAAAAGTAAATTTTTCAGGACCACAAATACAAACAGGTTTAGTATGTTTTGCGACCACGGAACGGCCGGGGCATATGTCATATTTCTATGTTCACTTCAACGATCTATGTTATTGTGTGTGCAAAATTGCACATTTGTGTCCCTCTGACACAGGGGTAAACATTCACAAAAGCGGGTCGGAAAAGTAGGCACCAGTCGAAATCTTTGCATGTTCCTTTGTAAAATGAACCCTGGCCAAAGTGAACGGATCAATACACTTACTTAAAAAAATCCTTTTAAACTGTTTGTCATTTGGCAGGTTTACTTGTTCAGATTCATACGGCAGCAACGTTTAAAAAAAATGTCAAAAAAGGTCCTTGTAGATTGGGCAAATCTTGGCTGTTCTTATCGATATGTTAATATTTTAGCAAAAAATATTCATTATCGCCCCTTCAGGAACAGAATAAAAGTAAAATTTACCGCGTCGTCGATTTAAGGGATCATAACACTTTCATCTGCTGTGCATTTTCTGGACCTTCCAGGCTTCGGTAATACTGTACGGACTCCGGTGGTATGATTCGCTTGGAATGATGTTTTATGTAGTTCTATCATATTTACCGTGCATTATACAAGTTATCCACTTGTTGACTGGATAATACTGCGAGCATCTCCCACGAAGGGAACTAGTAATACCCGAGGCGTTATAGTCGCCGAGGGTAATTCCAGTTTCGTAAGTGGGAGATGACCGCAGTATTAACCAGTCAACCAGTGGGTAACGAATGAATCCCGTTTTTGTAAAATTTCATTACAAATTAAATCACAACACAAAATATTTATTGTAATTTTACCCTGTTCGCCTTTGTTTTCTTTTTCTGCCACGGTTTTGCTTGCAGCGGTCGTCTGCTATAGTCTGCCTGCTTTGGAATAGTATTCTCTGCCGCTAGGTGGTAAGGAGCCGCATTTCCACCCACCTGGTATTACTACAGCAATACCATGACTTGCATTAAATGCAACAAGCACCTCACAGCTATTAAACAATCAGATCCCTAGAAATTTCATAAAAATGAAATATATCATGGCATTTTTTTAAGGGACAATCGATACGAGAAGCCGTCAGGAATATACAAAAAAGCAGTTTGGATAATTAGTCATTCAAATGAAAGGCTCATTCTCAAACTTATGATAAAATCTCGAAATTTATTGAAAACTGAACACGTAATGATAAATTCCAAATTTTGAATATCTATAATAAATTAAGGCATGACATTGTTTCTACTTCCCTGAAGTGCCATTTGCGATAACCACAAGAACCACCACGGTCATTATACCAGAAGGAAGAATTAGGCTATGTTTTATGTTCGGAACGAGCGGGACTCGAACCTGCAACCCTTGGCACCAGTCGCCTAGATGAAATGGGGAATGCACTTATCCACTCGAACAATTCCCCATTCCTAAAAAGAATGGTTCAATGGAGGTAGTTATGTGCGAGTGCCATATCAACACGGTAATGCAGTATATTTACCGAATCGGCATTTATTTACAGAATCGGGGACTTAAATCCAGCATTAAGGAAATGCCGAAAATGTATATTTTATGTTCGGAACGAGCGGGACTCGAACCTGCAACCCTTGGCACCAGTCGCCTAGATGAAATGGGAAACACGCGCAGCTCATAGTATTGCGATAAAAATAGATCAGACATGAAAAGATTCAACGTTTAATGATTGAGCCTTTCTTCACACTTGCCATTTTTTGTTTTACAGGAAATAATCTTTTAAAAATAAATTATGAAACTTCGTTTACTATGGTGAGTTGCTATGTCGGTACCTCACACTAATTCTAAGATTTTGGCATTTTAGTGAGCAATTATCTCAGATGCAAATACTGTTATTCTCTATATTGTTACCCATGGTAACTTTAGTATAAATTATTCTACACCTATACATGATAGCGACCCAACAAAGGTAGATAGGTGTATCTCTCGGACCTATTCCGTGTGTGAGAATGTTTTTTCTTATCACTGAACACCTTGTTCTTGTGTCAAATGTTAACAGTAAATTGTAAACAAAGGTTTGGTCTGTTCTATCACCTCATGAGATTGCACTTCGAAAACTTGCAAATGTACACCCAACGTCTCGTTTAATGCCACTACGTAATATCTCAGCTTTCATGTACAGTTATATCTATAGTTAAGCCAATCTCCGTAAGGAGATAATTTTTTCTAAGGCCACCTATTTACAACCTGTTGTTTTCAATGCTCACTGCACAAAAGAATGCAGTGCTGGTTCAATCAGACAATAATTGAACGTCTTATTGATTACGAATTACAGCAACAATAATCGGCTTCAGTGCTTTCATATTTAGAAATAACCTTTTTAAGCCACTGGTAGTTGAATCGTTATTGACAAGTAAAGCAAACGCACAAGTAGTAAGAAGTGATGGCAAATCAAACGTGTAAACAGAACGGCACAATTTATTCCAGCTGGTAGTAACGTAAAAAAAAAAAGTGGCTGCAATTCAATTAAGAAATGAGGGTCGATTTTGTGCGTGTTAAGGCATAATGACGCTCGTGATTGAAGCTGACATTATGGGCGTGGCGCACGCCAGTGCGCCTCGCCCGATGCCAGCTTCAATCACCCGGGTCATTACGCCATAACACACACAAAAGCGACCCTCATTGCTTATATCTACATTTCCTTCTTTATTTTTCTGCTCAATTACACGAAATTTAAAAACTTAATACATAGAATTAAGAGAAACGACCAAAAACTGATTTGCCAAGCATGTTCAAGTGTAAAGTTCCGGAAACCCAGGTAGGCGCGGCTTATTGGAATGTGGGCGGGACACCTGTGTTATGGTTCCATAACACACAAGGCTATTGTGTTATGGTCTCATAACACACCAGGCTCTCTCCTATACTTGCAATGTTAAACGTTAGACTGAATGTAAATATAGCCAAATATCGTCGCAGCATTCTTTACAAATGAAATACCTATTTCTCCACTTATCATCGAAAAAATAACAATTAACTATACAGTGTTGCACCTTGGTGGTTGAATTCAAAACTAAATATCTTACGTGCTTGTGGAACAGCAATCCAGCACTGTATTCCTGGTACTTCCTATAAAATTCTGCTTGCAGAAGTTCCTTGCCAAGGGCATAAACCAATTGACATGGCTGCATGTCATTTTGGCACAGATGGAAGACGAGAGAAAGAATCGGGTACGAAAACACCTTCAATTTCTTGAATACGGTAGGGGAGTAACTTTTAAAGAGACATGCCATCACTGGAGAGAGTTTACAGGGCATGATCCACCAACGATTAATTTGGGTAGAAATAAGTTCGTCTATGCATATGTTCATTGTTACCAAAGGGAAATTCCATAGTTTTGAAACAAAGTAAGCAATTTTCCTTTGGAAGTTAAATAGCAGTTGTCGCTTTTCCAAAATTTGATTTTATTTTAGAAACAATGTGGAAAGTATATTCTATTATAAAGTCAACCTTATGTGATTTATAGAATCTGTGCTGCTTGAAAATGTTAAGTAGTATTTTCACGTGAGAATCATATATAAACAACCTTACATATAAATCCGGTTTTGAAACATATATGTTTAGTAAGGTTCTGATTATTCAAAAGCACTGATCTATGGTATAATGTTTACAGTGTATCAACACCATTGTCACTGTTTCCCAGGCGAGGCCTTGCAGGCTACTTGCATGATGTGCAAAAATACTGGCAAGGAGCAGGGATGGTTAGCATCATTATACAATGGTTAATTGCATAAAGGATTGCCCAGTTTTTGCCTATATGCGTTGGTGGAAAACTGTACCATTTAATGTTAAATATGGTGACTTAGTGCGTCTTTCTATATTTGTAGCTACGTGTGTATTCAGAATGCATTAAATGCAGTCACACTGAATGTTTATTATGTATCTATTATGGGGATGACATTAGTGGCTCACTTGATCTCCACCACTGTATACGGAAAACACCACGAAATTGAATATGTTTTGGCGCCCACCCCACCCCCCTATAAGTGCCTCTACCAGGTGATGTTCATATCAATCCTAGTCCATGCCAAAAGCACAACAATATTTCGTTTTATCATTTGAATATCCCCATACAAAATGAGATTATCTGACCTCCAAGGCAAAATGATATTACCTGACCTTACACCCGAATTTGATATCACATCTTTATCAGAAACTTTCTTTTTTCCCATTCTACTGCTGTTATTTGTAATTTTTTCTTGTTATTATGGCATCAGTTGTCGTGATCTTTCTGATACTGCTGGTGGTACCGTGGCACAACATGTTGCTAACCTTTCGCATGCACCAAGACGCGGTGATTCAGAAATTGCTAACCACGAGCTTTTGTGGTGTGAAATGAGGCTTGAAATTTAGAAAAAAAATCCTGTTTAGTGTTGTACATAGGCCCCTTATTCACAAGTTTCCTTCTAGAATAAATAACAAGATAGTCTTGATCTGGCCAAAAGCACGAGAGTTCAACACATTGTGTGGACAGTCTATCTTAATTCTTACTTTAAAACTCAGGCGGCTTTGAAACTCCATCAGTTTACTGCATCGAATTTTTCAACCATGCACATGAATGAGCCCATCCGTTTAAATGACAATTCTAAAACCAGCATCTTTACTTAGTTGTGCTGGGAAATCATTCGAACATATTGCGTTTAAGCATGTTCTAAATAATTTTTGTGCATAATCTTTTTATTTTGGCTCATCAGTTCGGCTTTGTGCCAGAGGAATCCACCGTTGATCAACTACTGCTTCGTTATCATTAATTGAATTTCGCTGTTGATCAAAAGGGAGTTTACAATATTTATTAGACATTAGCAAAGCATTTGATAAAGTGTGGCACTTGGTCCTACAGTAAAAACGTTGCTGTCAATGTAGGTCATTTCTTGGAGTAGTCCCCAGATTTCTCATTCCAAATCGTCAACAACGTGTAGTTATTTAGGGACAAATTTTTAACTGGGGCCCAATTAGTTGAGGCGTACCCCAAGGATCTGTTTTGGGGTGACTTATGTCATTGATCTGCATTGTTGAAATTGGTGACCTTGTTCAGTGACCCATCATTTTTACATCATGGAAGTGTCTAACTGAGGCTTAATAAGTGCAGGCGTCCCCTAAGGACCTGGTCTTAGGCCTCTTATGTTCTTGTTCTGCATTAATGATATTGATGATCTTGTTCAGTAACCCATCTTATTTGTACATCAAGAAATATAACAATGAGAAGAGCTTGGGATCTTCCTAGAACTTCTCACTGGAACTTACTTCCCGGTGTATCAGGATCTCAGCACATATCGGTCGCAATGTACAACGACTTTGGGTCTTGATATAAGAATATGTCCTTTTGTGACATTGCCGTACATTCAGCTGGTGACAACAAAACATATGCAGATAATCAGTGAGAAATGCAAAATATTAGTAAAAATCGTAAAATTGTAACATAGTAGCATACCAAGAGGTGCCTTAAATATAGACACCAAAGCAGCGTGTTAGAAATTCGTCGTTGTCTAAAACAATGAAGGACTGCCATCGAGTGCACATAAGTTATTCCCGGATTTTCGGCAGAAGATGTTCGGTATTTGTATGAGTTCACAGCGTCGTTATATCAGTTATGTATTTAACAAGTCCCTGGCTGTGTATATAATATGCCATCTCACTTTACGTGCTCATATGTATTTTCTATCAACTGTACCATATTTTTGCCTGCCAATATATATATATGTGTGTGTGTGTGTGTGTCAGTGTAAATTGCGGATGGCACTTCTCTGCATTTAGAAATTGATAATCCTGATACAGTAGCTACAATTTGAATTCAGATCTTTCTAACATTAACCGATCGGTCAATGATAGGACAGTTACTTTCAATGCCCCAATGACTGCTTCAGTGTTTATATCCTGCAAATATCCACCAGTTCACTTTTCATGGTCATGTTCTTCATAATGTTGACAAGCGTGAGCGTCTCGATGTCACTATGAGTTCTGATTTAAAGTAGACTGACCAGATTAAGGAAGTATTAGGTATGTCTACCAAGTTTATAAGTATTATAAACGATCTGAAATTCTTTCTTGACAGACAAACTTTGAAAACTATTCACATTTCTTGTAGTATGCCAATACATGAATATGGCAGTCAAGTTTGGATTGGATGTACAATAGCCGATAAACAAAAATTAGAAAGCGTCGGGTTAAGCGCCGGTCGCAGTGTCACAGGAGCAATGCCTTGTACCAGTAAAGCAATATTGTATGAAAAAGTAGGGGGGGGGGGGGGCATACATGTACATGGGGTTGTTTTTGCTTGCTTTCTGTTTACTGTTCGAAGATCAAAATTCCATACTCCTGTTTCTTCACTTACCCAGTTTACTTTACAAACATTACTGTATGGATCTTCTGAGTGTTCGTTGTTGAAAAAAACAAAACAAAACTAGATTTTCACTGCTGTTCAGAATTTTATATCTTGGCACTGGTCGGTTTAAAGTGCGGCAAATTTCCGTATACAAATATGCATTTAAAGTGGCATCTATGGCAGTGACAACTGACTGCAGTCCCACTACATGTCCTGGTCATGTCACTGTCACCTCCCTCTGTGTGTGTGTGTGTGTGTGTGTGTGTGTGTGTGTGTGTGTGTGTGTTTTGTTTTGTTTTTTGTTTGTTTTTGTTATTTTTTTTGGGGGGGGGGGTTGTTTTTGGTTTTGTTTTGTGTTTGGTTTTAGTGCGTCTGTCTTTTATCTTTTATTTCTTCGCAAGAAGGATTTTGATACTGCAAAACGTTCCGCCAGACATCATTGATTTGTCTCCAAGCAAAGCATGTCATTGCGATTAGACTTAGGACAAAGTGCGGATATCTTTGTTCTTATTTATGTAGCTCATACAGGATAAAAAGATTGCAATGTTAAACGGAAGAATTGAACTCGGGGGCACAATCTTATACTTTTATCTTATACTTTTAACGAAACTTAAATAATTTTAGCATTGATGCTGGTGTCACAGCTGTCTTGTTGGAGGTAAACGTTCAGCTAAAGGATTACTTTATTCATATCATTAACATTACAACCTAATGTATACGTTTTAATACACAGAATGTGTTTGCAGGCTGTGTGACCAAACAGAGGTTGTTTTACAGGTATGTATGGTAAAATGTAATCGAGTGGTTACCATGCTGTGTAACCAAGCTCTGGGAGATATGGGAATTCACCAGTATGATACCAAGAACCGCCTCTATTCAAATTGAGTTAATCGCAAATTTACTGAAACTTGTATTAGAAATTATGTTATCAAACTTGTTAGTGAAATAGACGTATGTATTTAAACAAAATTACCAAATTACCATACATAGTTATGAAGGCTTCCCAGACTATGTAAAAATTGGTACATTTCGCAGTATAAATTAGAATGTACAATCTCGAATTACATTTCTGAACATAATTCTTGAGTGATTTTGGATATTTGTGAGCCTGATATTTGAGTGGTGTAATCATGGAGATATTTTCCCATATTGTATATTTTCTTTTATTTTTCCTATGTATCATATGATGTTTCAATGCGTAAGCGGTTAGAGGCTATTTCCTTGTTTTACCTTGCACAATGTTATGTATAACATCTCTCAATTATAGGTGCCACCCATGATACCGGCAGTCTTCTCTGCCTTGATAGATCACCTCCGGACCTTATTTAGATTTATACGTATAGCTCTTAATTATAATTTTATATTGATCTTGGGAACTCCATGCAGACTGTGTGTTTTGTCAAATAAACTAATTCCGAGTCTGGAAAAAATTCTGAGTCTATTGTGATACAGTTATTCTCTCAGAGGAAAGCAGGGTATGTTGGGAAAAAAGGCAGTAAAGTCTGCTATGAATAAAGTATAAACTAAGAACTTGTTAAGAGCAAAGTATAAATTAAATACATACTAAGGGTAAGCTGAAAATCCAAAGCAGATGTAATGCTAAGCTTTTGCACCATATCAAGAATATATATTTCAGTTCATTCTCTAAATTACATTTCTATCTTATATTGTTTTCAACTTTTTGTTTGTTTTCTGCATTTTGGTTCTTTATTTGGCCACTTAATTACGTAAACTTCAAACAGAAAGGACAATTGTTGTGATTATGTTACAAGTGTGAGTTTAAAGTATCAATGGGCACCATAAAGTCGATGCAAATGAATATTCAATTCAAATTGTGTGCGATACAGAGATGATGACATCCTGAGATGGCTTGCATTCCTGCGCGCCTCTGCAGAGCGATGAAGACACTTTTCATTTCTCTCCGTGTAAAATGGAATATAATTGTAAGAATAAATAATATTTGATAATATTTTAAAACCTTCTCTCAACCGTTAGGGCAATGATTTCAATATGGATTGAGAAATGCCTTATATCTCAACTTAGTCACCGCACCGCACATTTGTGTTACTTTAATGTGATTGTGTGATTGCTTTTCATATTTTACATGTCTTGTGAAAAAAAGCTTTGCCTGAATTTTCGTTAACTTGGCAGGAACACACTTAGACCCATCTCCCATCAAATGTGTTCATCAGGTGACACTGCTATAATTTCCCAGTGTGCGCCAATGTTTAAGTGATTGTACAAATCCATTAGAGTAAATGATTGCATTGTGTATGGAAGTATTTGTGGCTCCGCGTTATTTTGGATGGAAAAGGTAAAATAAATTGGATCGACTTTTGCGCACAACGTAAGATTTAAAATACCACCAGAACCTCCTTAATGCTTAAAACACATTTATTACATTTTAAAGTATTCAAAGGAAGCTCTACAAACGCAGTTATGAAGGGAATCAGGCACAACGCAAAATTGGCACCATTCTCCAACATTGATGACTCACCATATTAAGAAAAATGTTATGCACCCTTAAATCTTGAATCACTAGAGAGGTCCACTAACCAATTACCTGACACCTCCTTTCATACCTGAATGGTAAAGATATGCCCACCGACCCACTCCACCAGTGCTGTCCTGTAATGATAGAAACCTTTGCTGCCTTTTTGTACTGCACATATGCTGTTTTGTCTCTTCTCCCTGGAAGATAGTAAGCTATTCACAATAACTGTTCCTTGTTAGGGTAAAGAGTCAGGCAATACAATTGTAACTTGTTGTTATGATATATCCTTTATATAGAATATTTACATAAATGCTAGTCACACCTGTTCAACACAAAGGAATTATAAACGGAGTATGTTTCTAGCATACACACTTGACAATTGCATAGGCAGAGGTGAACCAATGTCCAGTTAAACCCAAGCTGCTTTACAAAATTGAGCCTGCTTCACAAGATCTGTGCCACATTTATGTTCCCTATTTACATCATTTAAAAGCATGCTACCACGTTGTTTTAGGGACATACTATAACAATACCGCTGCCAAGAGACCAGTTCTCAGTTTGCTGGGCTCATTCTGTACACGCACTCTCAAAACATTTTGGACGACTACATAGGTGTTTAAATTTAAATGATACTGTTCCTGAATAAAACACTTATGGTGTTCTAAAGATTTACAAGAAGGGTGCGAAAACAAAATATAATGTTCTTAAACAGAATAGTATTGCTCTGAACAGAAAGCATAGAACAAAACCATTTGTCATGTGCTTTCTATTAAGACTTGTGTAATTCTCTTTACAGAATAATGTCATAATAATATAGAAGACCATAAGCATATTTGCAATTTTGTTTATTGTGAGGACAAATATTTACTTTGGAAATGCCTGCAATACTGACGGGCGCTTTAGCGTCAGACTGTTTAGCACCTTGTTGCCTGCCATTTATCAGCATAAATATTCAAAGTAATAATTGTTTAAACTTAAAAAAACATAAATTTTATTACAGCAAAAATATAAAATCAAACAGTCTAATACGATCAAATTTCGAGCCTATAAGAAGGACCACTTTATGAAATATCTTTGACACTGTTATTATAATGATGATAAACTTTATTTCAAGTCGAGTGAGTACAAAATAAATATGGTGTTAAAAGGAGGTAGATTCACTTTATGATCGTCTCTTAAGTTATATTTACTTTCCTTTTGTACAAACATATCATTTAGAAATTCTGGACATTCTTTTGACACAACTTTATATACCTTAATAGACAATTTGCGTAGCCTCCCCAAATATAAAGATGGCTTTTTAGAACGTTGTAATAAGTCAGCATAGGATGATGTGGCATCATTGTAAACAAAGCAAAGTGTCCTTTCCTGTACGTTTTCCATTTTGGCAGTGTACGTGTTGCCACATAAGTGCCATGCAAGAGGGCAATAATTAAAGATTTCTAGAATAAAAGCATTGAATATTTGTAAATTTTCCTTTTCGTTCAGCACATTTGAAAACCTCCTTAAAACACTTATTTGCTTAGCTGCTTGTGAGCAAATTTAACAGACATGGTCGTGAAAATTTAACTTATCATCAATATACACACCAAGCAATTTGACACCTCTATCTGGATGTAAGATAACACCATCTATTTCTAAACTGAAATCAGTTGTACCCGTATTTTTCTGTGTGCTTGGCAACACGGCCTGAAGCTTATCGGGATTTCATCATTCCGTTTGCCTGAAACCAACCTGTAGCAATATTTGCAGCATGTTCTAAAGTGCTTATTACATTCCGAATATTATTACCGTGAGACGCTAGTGTATTGTCGTCGGCGTAGTTAAAGAAGTCACAAATCCCTTCCGTGTGGTACAAAAAGTCATTCATGAAGATATTGAACATTAAAGGACCGAGAATGTTTCCTGAGGGACATTTTTCAGGATTTCAGTCCACTCGGTAGCTGTACCACCGTAGTGAACTGTCTGCTTCCGTCCGTTCAGGTAGCTAGACAGTAATCTACATGCCATTTCAAACATACTATAACCTTTGAGTTTCTTAATAAGTAGATCGTGGGGGTAAATAATCGAATGCGTTAGAAAGGTCCATCAGAATAACCACAACAGCCTCATTATTGTCAAGAGCCTTCTTCTAATCATCTATTATTTTGATGAGCAAAGAGTGACAGCAGTAAATTTTTCCTAAAGCCACAAATCAGATCAGATAAGATTTTATAAAAAAAGCCAAACATTTGTTCATTCATCCGACTTTGAAAATTTTAGAAATACTTGACAAGACACTAACTGGACGATAATTGGACTTATTCAGGTAGTCCGATGTTTTGAACATGGGGTGAACATCAGCCTTTTTCATACAGGATGGAAACTTTCCAGATTCAATGGACTTATCAACAATTGATGTAATAGAAGGACAGAGTGCCTCTGCTCCAGCTTAAAGTAGCTTGGGTGGAATAATATCTGGTCCAGTTGCCTTTTTGGGTTTTATTTTCTTCACAGGAGTGAGAACATCTTTTTTCGCAAGCCGGCCTAAAGTTAAAGCCATCATTATTTTTATCTGTCATTTTGTCATCTATGCACTTAATACTGATAAGTTCATCCAGTTCATGACAGTTGTCTGGGATGTCATGTTTACTACGTTTACTTAAGAACTCATAAAAAATTCACATACATCTTGTGCAGGGTGATACAGTTTGCCTTCTTCCATAAGTATAATCACATTATTGTTTCCTGTGACTTGTCAGATGAAAAAAAAAGGTCTAATAGTCCTCCAGAAAGAGTTTTGATTGCTACTGGGACCGCATGGGTCACGAAAATAAGGGTTTAATGTCTGACTTGCGCAAAGCAGTGACTTTATTTCTTTGGATACGACAGACGTCCCGGTTGCCTTTGTACTTCTTAGCGCGTTTACGTAAGGTCCTCTTAATGTTAATGGCCTTTCTTAGTTCATCATTCATGAATGGCGCCTGTTTGTGCCGCACGCGCTTCCTTTTAGTTGGCGCACGACGTTCTGTAATATTTCTTAATAGTGTACCATAGCATCAAACCATATCATCAACATCTTCAAAAAAAAACCCTGAAACATGAAAGGGAGCTGCCTCAAGCTCCATAAAATATTCTTCCTCATCGAAATACATATAACTACCATAACTTATATTTCTTTTAATAGCTTTTGGTAACTGAATCTTAGTGCTTGCCCAAATCATATGATGGAAATCACTAACACAATAAGCAGGCGACAGAATCAAGAAGACACACAAGTAAAATGATAATATCATGACCTTAAATCGAGACACACATAACTTTGTAAGGAGTTGGACCAGTTGGTGTTCTACTCCATTTCTATGATTAAATGAAGGGTGGTTAATTTAATACTTGAGTGCATCAACCTGGCCTGGGAAATTTTTGTAACAATTTTGAATTTTACACGGAGGTCTATGTGATGCTAAAATGATATCCTTGATGCGAAAGCCCCCCAGCTAGCAGACCGCTAACCCAATGTACCGTTGTGCTCATTGCTATTCACGGTATAGTCAGAAAGAAAAATAAACACACAAGGTATGGAGATGATGTTTTGAACAATCTTTGTAATAAAGAACAACTGTCTCGATGTACAAATTCTGAAATGGTCGGTAAATTACGAGCACTTAATAAACAACTGTGATGGGGCGGACCTGTTGCTAATACCTAATACAGATTTAGTGGTACATCCCTGGGTACAACTTAGGCGGGAATGAAGGCCAGGTGTCAGGTGTACACTTTCCATACCATATGAAAGACATTTTACTCCAGTGGTTTTCCACATAACGTTTTGCAGCTGTGTCAAGCCCAAGATAAGTAAACCCAGACGTAGAAAAACCAAACATAGCCTGTTGTGCAGAAAAAATGCGATTCAGAACATGTTTCTCACAAGAATTATCGTAACTATGAATGACTACCAGTTTATTTAATGTGGTTCTATAGCAATCTGCTTGTCACCAAGTTTCCATGCTGGGTAATTTTGGAACACAGATTTACCGACTGACATGCACTTAGCTTTCTTGGCTCTAAAATTAAATCGCCATCTGCTGGCATAATTATGACATACATCAATTAAAGTCTGTAACCCAGTAGCCCTAGATGCAAAAGCAGTAATATCATCAGCGTACGCACATGTGTTGTGTTCATCCTTACCAGTTTTAATAGTTTGGTCAGTAGCTTGTAGTTCTAGAAACATATTATTTATGAAAATATGAAATATCTTTGAACACAATAAACTACCTTGTCTGGTACCTCTAGTTGCGTTGATTGTGTCACGTACTGTATCGACCTTTCCGGTTTATTACGGCTTGTAATTCTGAGTACCATAAATACAGAAACATCCAATGTGAAATCGGTGGGACACTCAAAAGTTTGTAAAACATACCAGGGTGCCAGATTCTGTCAAAACACTTTTCTGCGTCGAGACACCATATATACAACGGAGAGCTGGCTTCGTGGCAATATGAAGTTACATCATTTAAGTAAGCACATTCTATAGAAGTGTACCTATATTTTCTGAAACCAAACTAGGTGGAGGCCGCGTTGTCACTGGGTAACATATCTAATTCAATGAATTTAGAATGGACAGAACTGACAGTGATAGGTCTATAGTTATTTTCAACATGAGGGTTAATTGGGGAAATTACACCAACTTTATAGTTATCTGGTACAACACCTCAACAGATTATGGCGGAGTATAGAGATTCCAAATGTGATCTAAAATTGACTAGTTGCCATGTTTAATTCCTGCAACTCTGGCGTCAGTGTTTTCTTTAAGAGACGTAGTATATCAATTAATCACATCGGGAGGGGGGGGGATCTGAAGGTGTTTATATACATGGAATAGCCAGGACAAATAACCTATAGATCTGTCAGCTCTTGAAATTACAAGGCAGCCCTTTGAAGTCAACGATTTATGTCAATAACAAAGAAATGAAATTCTTTCTTTTCTTTCTTTCTTTTTTTTTTTTTTTTTTTGATTTATTGAAACACCATACGTTTACAGACGATAAAGATGAAATTCAAAACAACCATAAGGTGAACAAGTTCGAATATTAATTGATGCATCAAAAAGCAGCAGGTGTCAGCAAGGTCAATTGCCATATATATATATATATATATATATATATATATATATATATATATAGATATATATATATATATATATATATATATATATATATATATATATATATATATTATATAGATATAGATATAGATAAATAGATAGATAGATAGAGAGAGAGAGAGAGAGAGAGAGAGAGAGAGAGAGATGTATAAACCTTTATTTCAAGTCGAGTACAAAACGAAAGACAAAAAGACATTTTCGCCGAAGCAGCTATTACTCGACAGTGATATGAATTGAAGGGATGAACGATGATGAATATACACTGAAATCAGATTAACATATACAGCCAGACCATTTTCAGATACATAGCTTTCAAAATTATGAGTTCAGGCAGTTCAGTGAGACAGAAATTCTGGTTTTACATAGGATACATAGAGAGCATTTAGAGGACGGGCCAAGCCATTTGTTAATCAGATTCTTAAATTCATTGAGAGTGGTAACTTGCTTAAAAGCAGGAGGCAGAGAATTCCATATCTTGGCCCCTTGGTACCACAGAAATTGAAGTATTGTATGAACTCAAAGCATGGAGGGTGTGATGACATAAGTATTGGAAGCATAAAATATGGACACGCATTGCCCATGGCATCGTTTCAAAATTGCTTGACCAGATATATGTTATTTCAGTGGCTTAGGCAGTTAAACACTGGTCAGTTTTCTCTATTTTGTTTCCCAGAAACTAGGAAGCATAGTACCTAGTACACAAACGCTTTTTTGAACTTTTCATCTGAACTATTCTTTTTATGTTTCACGTTTTTCTAACTGTCAATACTTTAAAGTCACCATCATGCTGAGGGTCAGCCTTTTTACTGTCAAGAGTATATAAAAACTCCCGACACAATCATTCAAATTTTCATACACATGTCGTTCTTTGCAAAGAATGGGTAGTCTTAAATTATAAACTATCACAAATAAAATTCATTATTCTTACTTTCTTTAACCAGCTTAGCACAAATAAAATTTACAACAATATTTTACGTTTTCTACATCCAAATTGAAAACCTTTTTCTGTCATGTACAATATATATGATCAAACTCCATATTGCGTATGTCGAAGAACATCTCAGCAGAAATATATATAGAAGTTGAATCACGACATTTCAATTTGCCGAACGATTTGTGTGGGCAATGTACATGCTAACTAACAAACATAAAGTAAATGCAGCAAATGAGTAAAAATATGTGGGTATAATTAATACATATCTCACTTCAGTAACAGTGAGCATATATGGCATGTAAACTGTTTGCATTCACTCATAGATAAATGACAAAATTTTGGAAAACGTGCTGCGTCTTTGTTGAAATATAGAAGATAAGGACCACAGAAAGCAAACTGACCAGTTACAAATGAGAAAGATGCCAAGGATAGGCCCATGATGTATGCACGCCAAGTATGGGCAGTCACATCACGGTCAATAATATAAAATGTGTTTGATGAGACCATACAAATCTATGAGCGGTAAGGTTTTTCAGCATGATAAGACTACAGCTAATTGTCATTAAATAACACCCTAAGCATATGCCTAATACAGCTATTATATGATACACAGGAATAAAAGCATTTACTTTTGAACACCAATCATGAAGTTTCATGCTGGAAAAATTCAATTTTGGTCAGTTACAATATGTACACATTAGTCATCAACAGGTGCACACATGTAATGATTATCCGGTATACTAAATCCAGTTGGTACTATCTTCAATAAAAAGTAGCAAATAGGAAACAGGAGGATCATATAAAATAGTATTGAGGTTTCATTGTTGGAAACAGCAGGCATTGACCTCTCGCCATTTTCCACAATACATTTCAACTACTTGGAATCCTACCAATTTACATGGTGTCAACAAGATCTGGGGAAAAAAGCGTAGGATTAAAAACCTTGCTCTTATATATAGGGTGCCAAGTGTATCATCAATTTTGTGGTTATGTTATTGCATTCGTCCACGTAATCCTTAAGCTGTAAAAATTTGGTCCATAGATTAGTTAAGCACATCAATTTTATCCACAGAATCCATAAGCTTATCATCCACACCAAGAAATCGAGTGAGTTAATCGATTACGCCCACGAAATAGAGTAAAACTACCAAGTTTGTCCACAAAACTGCGTAAGCCTACCAATTTTGTTCACCAAATCCTGGACGCCTGCCGCTTTTGTACACGAAATTGAATAGACTAAGGATTCTATTGAAAATCCATATCGATTCTTTCAACAAAATTGTCAATCAATTGAGCACTTTTGTCCACCAAATTCTAATATACTATTCACATAATTGGACAGATATTCATTTAAATCGTAACCCTTGTAGGATTCTGTGGACGAAATTGGGAAAGAAATTCACAAAACCTGAGCAATTTTGTCCACGAAATTCGAATACACTATTCATAGAATTGAACAAGCGTTCATTTAAATTGTAACCCTTGTGCGATTCTGTGGGCGAATTTGGGAAAGAAATTCACGGAATCCAATCAGTTTACTAGAATTTATTTAGGCCTGTTGTTTCATTTCTGTGAGCATAGGTTTGAATTTTTCGTCCACAAAAAGGAATTAAGTTTTCACTGTTGTGTGTTAGTTTATTATTTCGACCACAAAATCAAGTAATCTTTCAATTTGGTTAAAAAAAAACGTTATCACGCAATTCAAATCCTGTTATCAATTTTTTAAACAGAAACGGCATTCAGTTCACAAAATCCTATATAAGATTTTTCCAGTTTCATGCACCAAATTGGGAGAAATGACAGAAACAATTATGTTTAATGGATTGTGTGTACAGAGTCGCAAATAAAAATAAGAAATCTTAAAAAGCCAAAGAATTTTATTGTGGCCATTTCCATGAGTTCTTACAATCACTTGTGGGGGGCATTTTGATTGCATGAACAGAATCAATAAACTCAAAGATGTTGTGGACGAGATCGATATATTAAACAATTCTGTAGTTCCACATTTTCAATTTCCTGGACATAATGGATAAAAGCTTACACTATTGCACACGAAATTAATAATATAGGATTCGGCGCACAAAATGGACAAACCATTACAATTCCGGGCACACCCTTCAGCAAGTTTGTTGGGTATTGTAAAATAATATCAATTTTTGTGATTTTCATCTTCCAGTTTCGTCCGAAAAGCCGTAAGAGTAGTTTAATTTCGCCAGGGACTGCGATTTTGTAACTTGCTCTTACAATTTGATGAATTCTGCTTTGATTCCGTCCACGGTAACGATAAGCATTACGATTTAGTGCACAAAATGGACAAACCATTACAATTCCGGGCACACCCTTCAGCAAGCTTGTTGGGTATTGTAAAATAACATCAGTTTTGGGAATTTCATCTTCCAGTTTAGTCCGAAAAACCGTAAGAGTAGTTTAATTTCGCCAGGGACTGCGATTTTATAACTTGCTCTTACAATATGATGAATTCTGATTCCGTCCATGGTAACGATAAGCATTACGATTTAGTGCACGAAATCAATGATGTGACACTTGGCACCCCATTCTTATAACCACGTTTACGCTGCACCTGTAGTTTTAGATGGCGGAAAATTAGTCCCGAAAAACATTTACCACCTTCACAAATTTAAAACAACAATGACAGATAGCAAAGAGACTCAAGACGTCAACCTTCTTTTTCTATTACTAATGTGAAGAAACAAATTTCACACCTGATTTGAGACAGGAAGTAACCCATAAAAGGCACCTGGTTGTTTTAGACTAGCCCACTCAACCTTTGAAATAGTCTTCATTAGCTACAGACAATAGTATTTTCAAAAGATATAGGCCTAACCACTTAAAAGAAGAAATGTACCTACATCGTTTTTGTGATATTTATGAATCTGGAACATTATAAACACATCTACCTCCACTTTGACTATGAGTCGGAGACTACAGCCTACAGCCCGCAGCACAACATAGCCAATAAATTATTTATACATTATTCCAGAAAAACATTGTCCACACTCACAAACTTCAACCAACAGTGACCACAATGACATACAAAACATCAAACACAATGAACCATTAGTTCAAAATTCCGCCACTAGTGATTCACGGTAATAGCACATGGTACATGGACTGACGGGCGTGACTAATCTCTGGATTACACTTAATAATTGAACACCCGCATTTCGTGGCACGTGGACGAAATGACTGTAGGGCCGCTTAGGCCATTTACTGAGTGAGGGAATGACGCGAAGGAAAATCCTTTCTCTCTAATGTTAAATTTCCGACCGAATGTATTTATAAACAGATGAGGGCCAACAAGTATGCCTCAAGTTTGTGAAGATACAAACAGTTTTGTAAAGATACAAGACCAAGAGTTCGTAAAGATACAAACCTGCTGGAAAAGATCTAGCAATCTCTGATTGCGTTTTAATTTCAAGGTTGATTTTATGATTCATACAGTGACACTCATTAAAAAAGTGTTAAATAAATTGGTCCTTTATGGACAAAATCAGAAATTTTTAACTATTATTTGGGGGGGGGTACAAAACTTGTTTATTCACAATCTGCTTTACATTTGATCCTGTATTCCCCCAGCAGAAAGGAAAACAGGTTATAAGTGTGTCAGAAAATTGTGGAATTTTACATATCTCTTACAATTAATAGTTTTCATTACCTCAGTTCTATATTGTAGTTCATATTTACATAAAGTATATATATTAACATTCTTATTATCTTGTTTTAAACAAAAACTTTTGAAAATTATAAAACAAATAATACTTATGATCTCATTAATCCAGTTATAAAATTCATTTGGTATTTAATATCCCAAAATTAATGTTTTCAGACATACATCAATGTTACATATTCCAATAGACTGAAGACTTTGTTTAACTTTTTTTTTCCATAAAAAAACTTAATCTTTCACATTCAAAAAAAAATGTTTGTAATTGTCTACTTTATTACAAAAAAACAACAATGTGGATTATCTTTGAGCTTCCACCTCCATAGTAACTCTCCACACGGTAAAATAAAGCTTGTAATTTTATAACGAAATTGTTTTATCTTATTTTCTTTAATACCTGTGTGTATGAAAATCCAGACATATTTCCAAATAACACTATCAACTTCAAATTTTCGACTCCACATATTCTCAACATAAGGCTTAACAAATTTGTACTGAACAAATAATTTATAAAATATATGAGAATTTACTGTAGCAATGTAAACAAGTTTTCCATTAATGTTAACATGTACAGGTGTATCCACCTGTACCTTTGTTAGTTTTGACTTTTCAAAACCAAGAGCTGTCTTGACATTTATCACTTTGACCAGTTTTGTTTTGCTTTTGTTTAACCTTTGAGGTGCAAAGCAAAAGTAAATAATTTCACTTATCTCCCTAAAATATTCATATATCTTTCCATTTGCATGATGTAGCCAATGTCTTTTTTCTGTAGTATAATGATGAACGATTATGTATACTTTACTTTTACTCAATGAATGCATGTACATCGAGCTCTGTTAAGAAGAGATATATGTGATAAAAAGCTATACATTCCTAACTCAATAAATACACATGTGAAAGCAGAAATGTTTGCATCTAAATTCTGTTTGGTTTAAACATATTTTTATTTCCGTAATGATACACCGGGGAACAGTGCATAAATTCTGTTTAAATGCAACAGTAACAGTTATTTGAATACAATTTAATTGACAGACATTAGTGAATGAAAATAAAGCTAACTGATGTGTACATGTATAAAAGTGAATAAAGTGATAAACATGAGTGAGTGGGACTAAACTGAAGTGTTATGTACCATAGCTGTGCAGTTTCGTTTCATTTCTATTCATCTGGATTCATACTTTACATTTTATATAATGCAGTTGTTAGTACAGAACGTCAGCCAGCGCCAGATAGCGGTGGTGGGCTGCAGATAACCGCATACAGTAGCGAAGGGCTCTCTGTCGCAATATGCCACTGTCTGCCACCAACTGCCGATGTCTGCTGCCGACCGCCGTTGCCTGCTGAGCTTCAGAAGTCTCAATTGGATTTCAGCGGCAGACAGCGGCGATCGGCGGGTCTGCCGCCGACCACTTGTGTATGCTACTGGGTGCCGCTGCTCACCTCCGTCTGACCCCAAAAGCTGCATACGCCACAGGGGGGAAAACTGGTGATATTTGCAGCGTAATGAGATGCACCGTTGAATTTACGAAACCCTGGGTTTTGTGAATTATTCAATGCAAGTGCAAAACCATGCCATACTATAAAGGTTTTGAAACATACTTTAGGTTTTCTTGATAAATGAAAAAAAAAAAAAACAAAACAAAAACAAAAACAAAACAGAGGCACGATATGCTTTTTGGATGAATTACTTGACAAAAGCCTAGGCTTTTTTAAGAAGTGAATACTGCAAGCACAAAATCCAGGGTTTTGTTTACAAATCCATCTTTAAAAAAAATAGTACACAAGCGAGCAAAACCCGTGGTTTTATGGACAAGACGCAAACTGAATTCCTGTATGGCTGAAGGTGACTTGACTCGGATGTTCAGGCGGGAACCAGTTAGCAGGGCTGTAATTAATGGGTACAAACTCAGGAGAGTACGTTGAAGTGTGATTACAGAAAGTGCCAATGGAAGCTCCTTAAGGTTGGAGCACCTTACACTACATAGGGCAGATCCTATAACTGTACAGTTAGAAGGTCCTAAAAGTCCTGGTTGCACACTCATTGTCCTGCCATGCGGTCACCACATAACTGAAAAGCTTCCAGTACAAAATTAGAAAAGCAATTAGTTAAATAACAGGATCGCAGGCTTCAGTTAGGTTCTTATATTAATTTTCATCTTGCCTGCTCAACAGACAATCTTCGTATTTTCTCCACTGTTGCAGCAGGTATAAATTGACCTTAGTCTTCTTCGCAAAATCCTCAATGAATGTCATAATATGCAAATAAAATTATATTTGTTTCCCAATCAGGTATAAGATTTAAACTTAGATTTGTAGATGTGCATGGCATGTTTCAACCATTGCAATGTAATCATGTTCATGTACAATACCTGCTCAAGGACTTGGAAAAGCTGAATCATCACTTTTCCAGCAATAACAATCAGGCCATTTCGCAATTCTTTAATCAAGCTCGTTTTTTCCAACTCAATTCAATAGAGCAAAATTCGTTGTAGGCATGGAAGTGTGCCATAAAAATAGTTTTGCATCACAGGCCACCAGCTAGTTTATTAATAATGCAATGTTACTCATGAAGTTTCCATGCTAGGAAAGAAATTAACATCTTGTATCTGGCACCACAAGCAACAGAGAGCCAAAAGCTCAAAAGTGTTGCGTATTGTTGCCAGTACCGCGTTGTTTATAATGTACTCTCCTATAGTATTAATCCATTTATTACCTTTGACTTATGGTGGCAGGTAACTTTGATTACTTGATGCAGTCAGATTCTCAGTTTACAAACCAGAATCAGTTAGACTACAGGAGATGGGGAAAGTTAAATTGTTGGGTTTTATGGTGCACAGAGGTCCTGGCAAACAGGATAGTCACGGTTCTGGATATGAAAATGTAATAAGCCAGACCTGTGGTCATTATTTTAAAATTTACTTCGAACAATCAGCTTAAGTCCTGTTATTGTTTTGTGGTAGTGTGTGAATACAAAAGTACAACAGGAAAGTCCCAGACAAAAGGTTTACAAACCATTTGGCCTAATTTTAACAAAATTAAGTTCAATTCTTGGTGAATTCTATAATAAATATATTAAATCCATTCGAAACCATTTGCTGTTATCTCTGATACAGGTTAATGTCACACTTTTCCACCTGGTCCTATGCTAAGCCTACTATGGCTTTCTAATGAAGAGAAGAGCCAACAAGTTGATATTTAGCATAAAATAAAGACGCATTTAAGAAAAAAGTGATGTACAAATAATTAAATAAAGGTACATTTTCAATCTGGACACCTTCATGGTAGATATATGTGGTAGATGTTGTCATTCACTCCTTGTGGAAAGGTTAAACTAAAGACTGCATTTGAAGACATAGAGCAGCAGTCCTTTATCACATGAAGAGACCTTTCTTAGAATTGGTCGCAAGTAGAGTTGCCAGAAGAGGGCTTTGATCTTCTTCTCTATCTGTTTACTCAGCTCGTTGGAATGTGTTTTCTGACTCTTGCACCAATAGTGGAATTCACCCTTGGTGTAGGTGCATTGTGGACATTGCCAACTTTCATCTTTATCAGTGGGAAGTCTTAAGCAAAGGCTTGGGAAAAGTGAAGGGTTTCAGATCTCCTCAACACTGGTGGATGTCCTAGACATTGACATGGGGAGCAATCCCTATCTGTTGGCATTTCTCTATACTGACAGACCCGCAGCAAGGCAGGTCCTAGCCTGGTGGGACCTTCCACTGGTTTTGGTCATGATGAACAAGTGGCCCTTTAAGTGCCTTGAAGACCCTTGATGGTGGTCTTCAAGTACTGAATGTGGAAAACTTGGTTTTTGTTAACACTTGCTTTGGGAAGAAGCAAGATCCATGCTCTAACTTATTACCAACACCCATGGTCACCTAACCACTCAAAGGCCTCACTAGGGTTTCCTTGCAAAGAACCAAGTGGCTCAAGATCGCGCTACAGACTCCATCAGAGCAGCCACCCTGTTCCTGCTTATGGCACTGTTGTCTGCCGCAGCCTATAGATTGGCACACTTCTTCATGTGCCTATGACATTGTACTAAATTGACCTTTTCTTGGACTCATTAAGTCAGTATGTTCTACTGTCTTGGCTTGTTTCAGGTTGACCCAGGAGCCACTGCCCTAAGGAACCATAAACTAGCCCCCAACACCATCCTGTTTCGTGACAAGGCCCTGTCAGATCTCCAGGTATGATGGAGCTAAAACACAGAGCGTTTATACAAAAGATGGAGAACTACCATTTTGGCGGGTGAGTTCTAGGTGCTTCAGTGCAGTTCCATGCTAGTCAGAAGGGATAGTCTGGCTTCGGCTGGATCTTGCTGTTAGCAGCTTAAGTCCATCTGCTTCTGAGCTTTTCCCTTCAGACGTTATTTCCTCACTGGGACAGATGGTTCTCCCCATGCTGCTGCTCAGCGGTCAAATGTGGTCAGTATGCCAGTAACGTTACATCATCCGCCTTTGCATCTGTTCTTCAGCAAATGGTGGTTGAGAGGTAACATTATGTTACTAGTATATTAAGTTTTTAGTAATTTCGGTAAATGTAATTATATTTATGTCTTGCCCTCCTGAAAAGCCCACCCAACCACCCCACTTCCTCTCTCAGCTGACCACTCTTCAACTCCCTACCAGTTCCAAAGGAACCAAGAGATGGTGCCACGGCACCGTCAGCTTTTCAGAAATCAAGTGAGTGAAATGAATTTGATTCCATGAGCATTCAGACATGGAGGTCTTGGCAATGGTAATCGAGAGGTAAGTATACTTACTTATTCCGAAGTTACTTACAATTTCATGTATATATAAGCAGTGAAATAATTCGAAACATGCCAATGGCTGGCTTCGATTGTTTGGAACATATTTCATTAGCAAATAGCATCATATATGTATATATACATATACATATATATATATATATATATATATATATATATATATATATATATATATATATATATATATATATATATATATATATATACAGTAAGAAACAATTGGGGGGGGGGGGAAAGCTAAGCTTGGACAGACCCCTCTTGAGGAAGAAGACAACTAGCACAGGACGTTACTGGTCCCGTTGAATCACATGCGGTAACAGAGACTGTGATAAGCAGAGAGTGGCGCATGGATTTTCAACCCGGTGTAAATAATGGAAACATGACTGCATAGGAGAAAATGAACACAGGCAGCCAATATTCGGAATTTGGTGCAGTTTCTTTGACATCATTGAAAACTGTTGTACACTTCTATTTTTCATGACAGTCATGATTATTTTTAGATGTTGTCTGTTTAGGGCTTAATGGCAGATAGATGGCTTGATGATAGCTCAGAACATATGTATGTATTTGGTTATGTTCATTTTTGCTTGTCATATCTGGACCAATTCGAAGTTGGACTGAATTTGGAAACCGATCTTGATAAGGTATCGTCACTGATTATATGGAAGGCAAGATGAAACTCGTCTATTGAAAATGGTGTCCCCTGGGAAGCAAGCCCTGAAGAAACTGGCTGCTAAAAACTTAAGCAGCCACACTTAGTCAAAAAGAAACTGTCAATAGATCATACTTCAGCTACACATTTCCAAAAAGAGTTTAAAGAATAATTTCAATTATCCGCTTATAGTTGCTTTCAGAAAATGCAGTGTTGAAATTTTTAATCCCTGAACAACTGAAAACATTTCAGTATTTTTGCTCAAGGGGTCCTTCTGGAAAGTCATACAGCACTGTTTGGAGCGTAAATGAAGCAACACCAGCAATTCTGCCATGCATAATGTGCAATTATGCAGCATATAAGGAAAAATTATAAACAAAATGTTGTGTGTCTTCACTTGGTGAACCATAGGAACATCCACGGGTGTCTTTAATTCCAATATCAAATAATTGTGAAATCAACGGGCTTGCGTCTGGACGAAGACGTCTTTGCTGAATTGAAATAAATTTATTACCAAAACTGTGAAGTTTTGCATTTTCGATATTTTATGGGGCGGATGACGGCTGGGGTTCTTTTGATTCTGACTGTTAGGATTCAAGGAGAATCTCGAGTGTTCAGGAAGAGATGATTCCATTGTCTGACGAAAAGAAAGAGTTGTCAAAAAGATCACTCCGAGCACTAAAATGAAATATCAAATTCCTGATTGGCAGCATAATAATGACTAGCTTGACTAGCAACACTGTGAATAAGTAAGCAAATTAATGCACAAGCTAGCTTATGTACGAATTTACGCATTCAAATCTATTTACCAATTTTGTCCATGTTTACCCACTGTCAACCATCTGCTTCCTCCTATAAATTTGCCATTGCTTGTATCGTGCAGAACATGCTATCGTATGCTCTCAAGTTTATCTTCACCCATTACATGTACACGTATTATGAGTCCAGGATGCCTGCGTTGGTCAACAGGTTTCAATCATGGCCTTGGAAACCTATAGAGGGAAATTAATTCAATACGATTTCCAAGAGAGAAGCTGGGAATCTAGTTTGGGTCATTGAGGGTCACCAGGCAGTCTTATGAACACTGATTGACATTTGAAAAATCTCAAAGTAGTTTTGACAGTGAATGCATCAAGTACTTACTTTAATCGGCCAAATTTCTTTGACACAATTGCATCTTATCCATTTTAGACGCATTCACTTTTTTTCTCGAGTTACCGTTCCCGGTAAAACAAAGGTAATTATTTGATCTGTTCTAACACATCATAAGATGGCACTGAAAAAAAAATGCAAATGTACATCCCACGTGTCATTCAATGTCACTACATAATGCCTCAGCATTGATGTACACTAAAATCTCTAATTAAGCGAATTTGCGTAAGTGGGCTATTTTTCTATTAAGACCACCAATTAACAACCCGTTTTTTGTTGATCCTTTTTCATTCAATCTGTGTTAAGACCATGGGACACAATGTTAACAAAACTACAAAAAATTGACAGCCCGCTGTTTTCCAAGCTGACTTCACAAAAGAATCCTGATTCAATCCGATTAAAATTAAACTTCTCCTTGATTAAAAATATGTGATTCGTTATGGGTAAACAGGTCAGAAAACAAATACCCAAAATGTGACAGTCATACAGCAACAATAGTGGGCTTCATATTGAGATGTAACTTCTTAGGCATTGTTATTTAAAGCGTAATTGACAAGTGAAGAAAACACACAAGAGCTGAGAACTGTTGGAAAATCAAAGGTGTTACCGAAAAGGCACAATTAATTTCAGATAGTAGTAACGTAGCAAAGATGGCTGCAATTCAAAGCCAAAATTAATATCTTTGCAAAATTCTCTACAGACCTTATACCTATTTCTCCATGTATCATCGAAAAAATATGACCATAAACTATACAATGCTGCACCCTTGTGGTCAAATTCCAAACCAACCATCTGGCATGTAGGTGGAACGGCAATTCACCACTGCCTTCCTTGTACCCTTCTAACATTCTGCTTGCAGACGTCCCATGGCAAGGACGTGAACCAGTTTACATGGCTACATGTCATTTTGGCAAAGGTGAAGCAAGAGACAAAGAATCAAGTAGGAAAACACATTCAAGCTCTGGAATTGTGCAGGGAAGTGTCTTTTAAAGTGACACTGCCACCACTAGAGAAGTTTATAGCACATGATCCTTCTACCATTAATTTAGGTAGAAATCGGTTCGTTTTTGTATGTGTTCATTGTTTTGATACCAATGGGCAGTACTATAATTCGGAAACGAAGGAAGCAACTTTTCTTCGGATGTTGAAAAGCAGTTGTCGTTTCATTAAAGTTTTGCTTTATTTTAGAAACAATGAAGATAGCATTTTCTATTAAAAACTCAACTTTGTGACCTACAGGAATTGTGCTGCTAGTATACATGTAAAATTATAGTCTTTTCATGTGAGAATCCTATACAAACAACCTTACATATACGCGTTTGTTTAATAGCCTTCTGATTATTCAATAGCACTGATCGGTTGTATAATGTTCATAGGTGTAGCAACATCACTGTCACTGTTTCCCAGACGAAGTGTGCAGGTTGCTTGCATGATGTGCATGAAGACCGGCAAGGAGCACTGGTGATGAGCATCACTATACATATATGTTTGATTGAATAAAGGATCACCCAATTTATACCTGTGAGAATCTGCGTCTGTCTATTTTTGTAGCTATATGCTAATTTATAAACCATTAAATGCAGTCATTCTGAATACCTATTATGTATGCATTATGAGGATAATATTGGTGACATCACAAAATTAAAAAAAAAAAATGCTTTTGCTGCTCCCCCTCCGATTAGTCCTGCTACCAGGTGATGTTCATGTCAATCCTAGTACAAACCAAAATCACAGTGATATAAAACATATTGCCTTCTCAGGATGGGTATAGCCAGAATTGCCACCCCCGAGGAAGGTTGCGTCGAGGGGTGACAATCTGGCTGTTTCCCTCCTGAGAAGGCGGTAATCATTTTATTATACCGAAAATCGACATTAAAGCGCCCTCTTTTGGAATGAAGAGGGTGACAAAAGTGATGTCTCCCTGCACCAAACATGGGACATCACAACTGTCACCCTCCACTGAAGATTCATGTAGATCTTCGGAAACAGTCATAGTTGTGTAAGCCTTAACAGCCAATCCGAGTCCTTCATTTCTATTTGAGGTATAATAATTCGTTTTATCATTTAAATATCCGTAGGCGAAATAAATTTGTCTCAGGTTGAGGACAAAATGAGATTATCTGACCTTACACCCAAATTCGAAAGTAAATCTTCATTGGAAACCTTCTTGTCTCCTATTCTACAGCTGATATTTTTCATATTTCTGATCAGTATGACATCAGTCGCAGTGATGTTGTTGGTGGTAGCGTATCATTAGATGTCGCTAACGTTAAAATTCAAGAAGACCTGGTACTTCAAAAATTTCTGAGCGCAAGAATTTTTTGTGTGAAGCAAGGCTTCAAAACAAAACAAAAAACAAAAAAAAACAAAAAAAAAAAACAAAAAAAAACAAACAAACAAAAACAAAAAAAAAACAAAAACAAAAAACAAAAAACCAAAAAAAAAAAAAAACAAAAAAAACAAAAAAAAAAAAACAAAAAAAAACGAAAACAAAAAAAAAACGAAAAACAAAAAACCAAAAAAAAAAAAACCAAAAAAAAAACAAAAACAAAAAAAACCAAAAAAAAACAAAAAAAAAAGCAAAAACAAAAAAAAAAACAACAAAAAAAAAACAAAAAAACAAAAAAAAAAACAAAAAAAAAAACAAAACAAAACAAAACAAAACAAAAACAAAACAAAAAACAAAAAACAAAAAAAAAACAAAAAAACACAAAAAAAACACAACCAAATATGTTGTAGATAGCCCCCTCCCCCCTAATTTACCAGTTGCTTTCTGGAATAATAACAAGAACAAGTCTTAATCTGGCTAATAGCAAGGGAGTTGAACATATTATTTTGACAGGATATCTTAATTCTTATTTTGATACTCCGGCAGGTAAGAAACTCAGTCAGTTTACTCGATCGATGTTTTTTACCGTGCACGTGAATCAGCCTAACTGTATTACTGACCACCCTAAAACTTGTTTAGACCGCATAATTTCAAACTTCCTTTTCTTGATTTATGATCCTACTCTTCGTCCACTTTTTCGCTATGGCGATTGTATTTTTTGGGTGCAAATGTATTGCTTCGACGTCTAAAGGAACCCGTCGTGAAGGCGTCGCTGGACATTATGTTTCCATCAGATGATATTGACTTATTTTGTGATCCCGGTGAAAAGTCTTTTCCCAAAAGTTGCTAGGCAATATTTCCTAATAAAAAGAATTTGGAACAGCCTTGATACACTTCACAAATTTGATCAATTAAGCGTCAAGCTAAACGCAAGTATCAAATACCAAAAAATCTCACACAGGCCAGCATCTTTACTTAGTTGTGCTCGGGAAGTGGTCGAAAAGATTATGTTGTAAAATGTTATAAATTATTTTTGTGGCAATCTTATTATTTCGGCTTGCCAGTATGATTTTATGCCGTGAGACTTGACCGTTGATCATCTCTTTCTTCATTGTCATTGTGTTTAGCTGTTGATCAAAAGGAAGTTTGCATTATTTTAGACAATATCAAAGTATTTAATAAAGTGTAGCATATGGACCTACCGTAAAAAGGTTATAGAAAATATGGCTTTAGGTCAGTTATTGGAGGGGTACTCAGATCCCTCCTCCAAAACCGTCTACAACGGGTGGCGATTCGGGGACAGGCTTCTAACCGGGGACCAATTGGTACAGGTGTACCTGAAGGATCTGTTCCCGGGCCTTTTTATGTTCTTTACCTACTTTAATGATATTGGTAATTTTGTTCAGTGACACAAAATATTTTTACGTCATGGAATATGGCAATGAGAAGAGCTTGAGATCTTGCCAGAACTTCGCATTGTAACTTACATCCCACTTTATCAGTATCTCTGCACACATTGGTCGCAATGTACAAAAAGTTTGTGTTTTTATACAAGAATATATATTTTTCCATAATGGATTTGTGACCATGGTTGCCGTTCATTCGGCTAATGACACAAGAAGTCTTATGAAGAAAAGCATGGAGATAATGAGTGAGCAATACAAAATAGACATTGCAAACTCCTGTATCTTGTACGCTGGTGTCACAGCTATCTCGCTGGAGGTCTATGCTCTGCCAAATGATCATCGAAGTGAGATTGCATTCATAATATGAACATTTCTACCTAATCTATACATTTTAATGCAAGGAATGTGTTTGAGGGCTGTGTGACCAAAGAGATCAGGAAAAAATCCACGTGTAACTCAACGACAAATTGCCAGGCTGTTTAACAGGTATTTATGGTAAAATGTAATTGGGTGGTTACTGTGTTGTGTAACCAAGCTTTAAGAGGCATGGGAGTTCACATGGCAGAACATTATTGCAATACTATAATCTATCCAAGAAAAGAAGAAGAGGAAGAGGAAGAAGAAGAAGAAGAAGAAGAAGAAGAAGAAGAAGAAGAAGAAGAAGAAGAAAAAGAAGGAGGAGGAGAAGGAGAAGGAGAATGAGAAGGAGAAGGAGAAGGAGAAGGAGAAGAAGAAGACATTAACGCTTGGTGCTATGAGTAAAGTATAAATTATATACTTGTTAAGAGTAAGTTGAAAATCAAATGCAGAGTTTATGCTGAGTTTTTGTACAATATATGGAATTCATTTCAGTTCATTCTGTTAATTATTTTGCTTCCTTAGGCCTATATTTTTACTTGACCGTTTGTTTGTTTGTTTTTTGCCTCTTTGATTTGACCACTTCATCACTTAAGCCTCAAACAAAAAGGACAATCGCCTTTGTTGTGATTACGTTACAAGTGTGGATTTAAAGTCTGAATTGGCACCAAAATAACGACTCAAATGAAAATCCAATTTTTATTGTATATATATATGAAGATGTCAACATCCTGAGATGGCCTGTATTCTTGCGCGCCTCTGCTGAGCGATGAAGATACTTTTCATTTCTATCCTTGTAAAATGGAATGTAATTGTAAGACTAAAATGTAAATATATACACAGCTTTCGTATTAGTTGGCACTGTAACGTTTTTCTACATATCATTATTGTTTAATATTTTGACAAAATTTTTAAACCTTCTCTTAACCGTTTAGTAAATGACTTCCACATGGATTGACATATACTTCATACATAAACCTAGTGACCAAGAAGCACCACACATTGGTGGCATTTTAGTGTGATTGTTTTGAGTATTTTGCATGTCTTATGAAAAAAGCTTTGCATGAATTCTCGTCAAACTTGACAGGAATATGCCTGGACCCAGCTCTCATCAAATGTATGCATCAGGTGGCACTGCTGTAATTTCCCAATGTGAACTAATGTTTTAGTGAGCGTACAATCAGTTAGAGTTAAAGATAGCATTGTGTGTGGAAACACTTGTGGCTCCGTGTTATTTTGGATTGAAAAGATACAATGAATTGGATTTGAAATAGCACCAAAACCTCTGTGATGCTTATAACGCTTTTATTACATTTTAATGTGTTCAAGGAAAGCTCTACAAACGCAGTTATGAAGGGAATCAGGCACAATGCCATAATTAGCATAATTCTCCAAAATTGATGACTCACCATATTAACAAATGTTATAAACCTATAAATCTTGAATCACCAGAGAGGACCACTTACCGAAGAGGATTAACTGACACCTCCTTTCATACCTGAATGGTCAAGATATGTCTACCGACCCACTTCACCGGTCTTGTCCTCTAGTGAAAGAAACCGTTGCTTCTTTTTACACTGCACATATGCCGTCTTGTCTCTTCTCTCTGAAGATTGTAGGCTATTCACAATAACTGGTCCTTATTAGGGTAACTAATCAAGCAATATAATTGTACCTTGCTATTATGATGTATTTTTATATAGAATATTTACATAAATGTTAGTCACACCTGTTCAACACAAATAAAGGAATGATGAACGGAGTATGTTTTTAACATACACACTTGACAATTGCATAGGCCGGAAGTGAACCAAAGTCCAAGTAAACCCAAGCTGCTTTACAAAAAGGAGCCTGCCTCGCAAGATCTGTGTCACACTTATGTTCCCTATTTACATCATTTAAAAGCCTGCTACCATATTGTTTTGAGGGACATACTATAACAATATAGCTGCCAAGAGGCCAGTTCTCAATTTGCTCTGTTCATTCTGTACACGCACTCTTAAAATTTGGACAATTCGATAGGTGTTCTCAAGTTAAATGATAGTGTTCCTGCATAGAACACTTATAGTGTTCTAAATATTTACAAGAAGTGTCGGAAACAAATGTAATGTTCGTAAACAAAATGGCATTGCTCTAAACAGAACGCATAGAACAAAACATATGTCATATGTTTTCTATTAAGACCTGTATACTTCTCTTTACGATATAATTTCATGACAAAATAAAAGACCACAAGCACATTAGCAATTCTGTTTGTTGTGAAGACCAATGTTTACTTTGGAATTGCCTAGCACACTGACGGGCACATCAGCGTCAGACTGTTTAGCGCCCTGAAGCGTGCTGTTTACCAACATAAATATGCAAGGTAATAATTGTTTAAACTTAAAAACACATACATGTCATTGTACCAATAAATAAATAAGAAAGCAGGTAAATAAATAAATAAATAAGTAAACAAGTAAGTAAGTAAGTAAGTAAGGAAGTAAATAAATAAATAAATAAATAAATAAATAAATAAATAAATAAATAAATAAATAAATAAATAAATAAAATAAAATAACAATAAACAAAAAGAATTAACACTCTTATGCGATCAACTTTTGATCCTATAAGGATCACTATCTAGCATATCTTTCACACTGTTAAATCTTCATGGCAAACAAATATTGAAATCTAGGTGATCAAATAATTTTCAAACGTTCTTTGTGAAAAAGATTGCTTACGTTTTCGATGCCACTTTTTGTCCTTTTACTGAACCTTAAGGGACTCTAATTGCACATTGTGGACGGTGTTAAGGTTCCATTCATGCGGTGTTGAACGCAATAACATACTGCCTTACCAGCGTTCTTTCGTTGGCGATGGAAGGTTGTAAGCAATTGTTTACTTTTTTAAAAAACTTATTTCCCAGAACACTATCTGCGACAAACATATTGATAAGGGATATATTATATGTATAAGACGTGAGACACCACAAGGCTTAATCACGTTTCGTTTCTGTGGTATTTAGGCGTCAACTGTAGCCACTGATTGGTATCCATGAAAAAAACATACCATCTGTCCTTCTGAATAATCGATAATTTATTACCATAATATCAGACTGTTCCTCTGTACTAATACCTCGATTCCGTCTACTTATTTCGCGTCAAAAGACTGGACGGCACCTTGTGTATGTGAGCAGGTGGGCACACTTTGTTTGTTCATGCCTGACTTCAAACAGAATTGAACTAAAATGAAAGTATGTAAAGCCAATAGATCTGTGTTAGAAGTATATTTTCAATAAGACATGTATATTCTATGATTCAGCTCAAAATATTAATTGGCAGCACGTTGATCTCTCTGCATAGTGCGTGCAATACGATTTCAGATTCAGCTCAAAATATGAAGGTTTCCCACGTATGAAGTACTGAGGCATGAAAAGTGTTTCAGTTGAACGTCTCACGCATGGTCACATACTAGAAGGTAACGCCATATGTATATAGATATATATAAATTGATATACAAATATGAGAAGCTCCCTTCAAAATTGTTTACAAAACGTCGAAATATCTACGAGATTTAGGCACACCATTCATCACACTTAACACAAACCCGACTTACGTCACAGAGGAGACTCCATGATACACCATGTATTGCCAATATTAACTTTCAAAGTGCATGTATACAAGTAAATCGCTATCAAAATAAAGCCACTATAAATATGTAACATATGAAAATAAATGACGTAAGGAAAATTCTTTGGCATGTCTTGGTATTGCTAGAACAAATAACCCCTGGACCTATCAGCTCTTGAAATGACAAGGCAGTCCTTTGAATTCAAAGATTCATGTCAATAACAAAGAAATGCATTTTTTTTTTATAACTGACACACCATACGTTTACAGATGATGAAGATGAAATTCAAAAGAACTACAAGGTGAAAAAGTTCGAATATGAATAAATGCATCAAACTGCAGTAAGTGGCAGCAGTTTCAAGAAATATAGGGAATTTGACGGTCAGTTGTCCTGCCAGTAAAAGATAGTTCCTTTGTCGAGTAATCAGCCATTTTCCTGTAAGTTACAAATAAAGAGTTATAAGACCTTAGCAGAATTGGCGGGAAGCATTGCAGCCAGTAAAATACTGTATTTCTACCATTAATTTCAAAATATATTTAGTACAATTTTAAATATCAAAATGAGCAGGAAAAGTATGCTTATCATATTTAGAAACCCCTGAATGACCATAGATACCTATCTGTTGATTTGTTTGAGCATATAAGGTTACAATAAAATCTATTAGAACTACTGACAGGAATTGAGAAAACAGTTCTTGACATGGGAGTGGTGTTGACAGGGACCACAAAATATTAGCCATTAAAATAAATGCGATCATATCAATGTGGTGGTAATAAGGAAGTGATCTCTTTACAGATGAGTACTAATGGGGAGATTTTGTTGCTCACAAACGACGTTTATCACGGTTGGTGTAATATGATGACCCAGATTAATCTCTTTTGAATTGTTCGCTGCTGAAACGTCAACATCAGAGCTCAAGAGCAAATTCCAGCAATTTATTTGATGCAGATCCCATATCAGCGCCTGAGCTTCACAGAATACTTTTAAGTCTTAAGTCATGCAGTCCTAGTCTTAAATCCTTTTGGAATACGAATGCCATAAAATGTAATTGTAATTCAGTAAAGCGACCAATAAATATTTCCATCATTTCAAAAGTGCACAATTAATAGCTTTCCAGAACCCCCTCTCTCGTCAAGAGAGGATTTTGTTTTAAATGATTGAGGATTTTGCTACGGACACTGACCGCCGTGTTATATCTCAATGAAATGTGCATTGGAATCTGCGGCAACTGTTCCGTTTTTGTACGCGCACTATATTTTGGCCTCATGTCGGAAAATCTACGACAAAAATGATTATCCCCTATTTGACAATTGAATGAACATATATATATATGTATGTTATTAACAGAGGGTTATATAATATTTGTATCATGACTCGAAAAGAACATTATTCAAGTGTACACATTTATTGTTGTTTTGACATTTCTCTAACTTTTCTTGTCATGCTTTATCTGAACACCTAACAGGAAGTGGCACGTACAATTAACAAATGAACAAGTGGTAAATATTTCTGTACTATGAGGCAATAAACACGTTGTATGAAATTTTCTGATCAGAAGTCTCCTTTCCTTTAAATCAAATTGTGTCTCAGGTGCGTTATTTGAAGGAAGATGCCTCAATGATCTAGGCCTGAAAATGGGATGAGCGATGAACATTTCAATATACATATATTTTCATGATAGTAATAAACTATTAAATTTCATATCTGTATCAATTGGTTATAAAATGTAAGAATGAACAGAACTATTACGGAAAGACTCAAACTTCATAACAACCATGCAAAAGGCCTATTGCTTGACAGCTAACACCAGGATATATGATCTTTCTTTAAAGCTATTTACAACATGATCAATAGGGTCCATCTTCAATAACCAATTCTTGCTTTCAAAGTCAATCATAGTAGAATGTACACGACACAATCTGTCACAATAAACTGTACCTCTCTAAAATATGAAGACAGAAATGCTATACATAAGCAAGGCATCACACACGTAATCACACTTTGAACTCTAGATTTATTGTTCACACAGGCGACTCAGTAAAAATCTTATTAAAGTCTCTTTCCCACACGCGGACCATTTGAAAAAAAAAAAAAGTTTTTGCTGCCACATTGTCAAGTGTGAAAGACAACACCTGGCACGTGGCCACCTCGTGCCTGGCAACAAGGCAACCCGTCGTTAAGGCAGTACGAAACAGGGAAGACCCGGATGGGAAGTCATCTGGCTGCGTCAGGCGAGTGTAGTGACGCCCTTTGTTGGGCTTGCATGGAAAGTCCAAGACCCCGGAATTTAGGATTATCAAGGCACGAATTGCGGGCTGTCTCAGCGTCGGTTTAGGTCCTCGTTGGATTGGTTCCTTCTGTCAAGGGTACCACTTTCATCCGCTCTAAAATAAGAAAATCGGCTTGGGTAAGAAAGACAAGTACATGACTTTTCGATAAGATCATCGATGTGGCGCGCAAGAATTCGTTAAAACAAATTTTCAACATGAGTGTATCTAACTACTGCACCCTCTGGTGCCTGGAAGTGTTATATTAACTAAAAGCATGGAAGGTATGATGAAAGAAGCCTTGGAAGCTAAAAATATATACCTGCGTTGCCCATGTCATCGTTTAAAATCGTTTGACAAGATATGTTCTATTTCAATAGCCTAAATAGCAAAACACTGGCCACTTTTATGTAGGCCTATTTTGTTTCCACGGAAGCATAGTACCTACACAAACGCTTTTCAAACCTTTTCATCCAAACTCTGCTTTTCATGTTTCACATTTTTCAACTGTCCCTACTTTTAACTCACCATCGTGTTGATAGTCAACCTTTTTACTGTAAAGAATATATAAAAACGTCAGACACAACAACACAAAGAATGGTTGTCTTAAGTTACACACAGTTACAAATAAAATTCATCATACTTGCTTCCATCAACCAGCTTAACACAAATAAATTTTACAACAGTATTTTCTGTTTTCTTTCACCCAAATTGAAAACATTCATGTGTGTCATCCATCATAAATTTGATCGAATTCCATGTCACAGGTGTCTCAAAGATAACATCTTAGCAGAAAAATGCATACATGACTTTTCAATTTTCTGGCAAATTGTTTGTGTGGGCAATGTACAGGGCAACGGATGAACATAAAGTAAATGCAACAAATGAAACAATATATCGGGGTATAACTCATATATTTGAATGCAAGGAATGAAATATACAAAAAGTAGTAAATATAATATGAAATTGATGGCATCTGAGTATGAGCAGGTATTAGTACTGAATGAAGTCTATTCTCATTTCATGTTGCAAAATATTAAATAGGAATAGAATACAAGTGCTTTATTTTGCCAGCAATGTTACGAAACATGCTTGAACGAATAACACATGTTTTAAGAACAAAGTGAAATTAAAGGTAATATTTTTGTTTTGCACATAACAGCAGAATGGTATCTACACAAGTGTGATCTACGTGCATAATCAACAGTCACATCCTACAGAGATGTACACAAACAAATACAGGTGTGCAGCTCAACATTTGTTGCATCTAGGTGACACTGGACTGGTCTATATATTCCTAGAGGTTGTGACTACAATGGTAAATCATCAGTCTCACTGTCAGAACAGGGAAATCTGACTTGGACACAACATTGTATCATGCAGCACGTGACAATAACGGGCACAATGAACTGAAGCTCGCTTGTCTGTCTGTGGAGGCCGCGCATTGAATATGCCACCCAGAGCGTGTGCTCAAAACAGTTCCGTTCGAACTGGACATCTCACTTGAGTAACGATGGGTACATATGACATGTTAACTGTTTGCAATTACTCATAGCCAAATGATAACACTTTGGAAAACGTGGAGCATCTTTGTTGAAATGTAGAGGAAAAGATCATAAAGGCAAGCTAAGCAATTACAGTTGAAGACACGCACCAAGGATGTGACGTATGTACGCTGAGTATGGATAGCTACATCACGGTCAATAATATAAAATGTGTTTGATGAGACTATACAAATTTGTGAGCGGTAAGATTTTTCAGCGAGTCAAGAAAACAGATAAAATCATTAAATATTAAAAAAAAAACCTAAGCGTGCTGCAGCTATTATATCATATACAGGAATTAAGACATTTACTGACGACTCGTTCACACTAATCATGTGTGATCAAATGGTTTCTTCACGTTTCCCTATTCTGACGACATCTAAGCGTGTTCAATTCATGCAGACCGAAACTACGAAGTGAACATTTAGCGTGCCATTTCAGACAAAACTTTTGCTATAGAGGCAGAAATTAAAGACGGCCATTAGGTCAAACCAAAGGTCAGGAAAGACAGGATCATGGGTAACCATTAGAATCAACCAGTAATCCATTCGTCAATAATCAGGACATCTTGGAGGGAGAAGAAACGGCTACAGATCTGAAGTTTTCATGCTGGAAAGATTCAATTTTGGTCAGTTAGAATATGTACACATCAGTCATCAACGGGTGCACACATATAATAATTACCCGGGTATACTAAATCCAGTTGGTACTATCTTCAATAAAAAGTAGAAAATAAGAAATAGAAGGATCATATAGAATAGTATTGAGGTTATATTGTTAGCAATATATGACATTAGCAGGCATAGACTACCACTGGTTTTAACCTGAAAACAAAGTTGTTATTTTGACCATAACATGCATCGTTAAAGCCTAAATAAACCCTGCTCAGAACATGTACTTTTATGGCACTTCCTAATAATGAAAATTTTTGATGTCAAATCATTACAACAAAAGTAGCGGTAGTTTTAACTGTCACAGATATTAGGGCCCGCAGATTTTCATCTCCGAATGCAGCAACGACGACATAACTTCTAAAGGCTGGTTTTAAACGGTAGACAAATTAATATCTGTTTACTCATATATATTAAATAAAACAATATTACGTAGAATCTATAATACAACTTAAAACATTGTAACTTTGGCAGTCAGTTGAGATATTCATAATTTGCCTGTGAGGACACTATGTTATCACAGTTGCATTATGGGATTGGTATAAATGGCCGACTGCAGCGTTCAGACACAAAAACATAAACATTGTATTCCATTTGAATATAACTTATGTTTTACTGCTCTGATTTGTCCCATGTTTACATCACGATATTTCTACTTTCAATGGACTCCATAAGAAATTAAGTGTCTTGCTAGGTTTAACTTGGCTTTCAGTGGACATGTGCCAATGCTGACTTTTCACGCTTTTTGTATGTGACTGAAATGCGCTAAATTGTATAAACATGATAACCATAATAATAATAATAATAATATTAAAAGAAATAAAATAAAAAATGTGTCAAAAGAAACACGAATTTTGGACCATTGATAATTATTCTCAGAGCCAGCGACATGATTTTGAAACATCTTGACCTTCAACTTAGATGTTAAATTTAGTGATCTCTGACAAGAAGTGTGCATTAAAATGAGAGAAAAAACCATAAGCAGTGATGTGGCTGAAACAAGGTAATACTGATAACTTATGCAATTTGAAAATATAACATGGTTAAGCAAAGGCATTTCAAACTACAATGGCCCCCAGATGATAAACCTTTCTATGAACAACACTTAACCAGATTTACACTTTAATATTAATTACAGTTTGTGTCATAAAGTTATTGTGGTCCACAGTTCAGCTATGAACCACTGTAAAAGCAGCAGTCAGTTTAACTTCGGATGATATCATGATCAAAACTATCAATACGTGTAATCGTATTTGTTATTAGAATACTTCGGTTTAAACTTGAAGCCAAGCGTTAGATCCAGTATACTCATGCGTAACGGAAATGTGCTTTTCTTGTACACCGTGCAGCAAAGGTTAGTTTTAGAGGACCGTGGACTATGAAACAATACCATTAAATAGAAGGTTTAAAGCACATAAAAGTCTCTCTATCATTACTTTGGATACTTCTACTGTCCCGCAAAATCTTTCCGTATTTATAATGTAGCAGTGAACACTTATTAATATAAGATATAAAGGTTAACTAAAAAAAAAAATCATCAACTAGAAGGACGTTTTTCATGCAAAAAACATTATGCATGCCCCAACCAGGCATCTGTCACCAGAGGCCACCACTCTAAGAAGGTCACCATTCCTCTGCAGAAAGTTTGACCTAGACCGTTGACCTCAACGTCGCCTCTTGGACTTCATGATACACATTTGACCATTTGGCAGGGAAACAATTTTATTTTGGAAGCATTGTGACCTTGACTTATGACCCGAATGTCATCAGAATCATATGAAAAAAATCCAAAATCTATGGAGCATCGGTACTAAGAGTCTCAACTCAATTTGACTTACGGTTTTGAAAAAGTCAAAATGTGAACAACCATTGCAGACCCCAGTGACTTACATGGTAATCAATAGGAATGCAAACATTCACCAAAGAAAAAATAAAACATAAAACTCCGAAAATTATTGGAGTATGACCATTGGAACAAAGTATGTGGATAACTACCTGACGCAGATCCCCACCATGTTTGAAGTAAATCTGGCCAAGTGTTTTGGTTAATAGGTGGAAAATGTGAATTAAGCTGCACTGCAATCCCCATTGACTTACGTAGTAATCAACAGGAGAGTATACAGTTTGACCTTTCTGAGTCACTCCGGTTTAAAATAAAGCATACAAATTGAAGGCCCATAGATACTTTCCCATTAACGTTTAATAGTAACCCTGGACCTACGATGCACCATTATATGAAAATAAGCTAATATTTGAAAACTGCTGTGCCAGTAGAAACATGCAACAAGCATTTGACCTTGACCTTTGACCTCAAGGTTATATATTATTATATGTGAAAAATTTTCCAGACTCGTAGATTCTCTGTACTAAATTAGGAGTCAACAAGTCAATTGTTTTGGAGAAGAATCTGAAAATGTGAATTATCAATGGAATCCCCATTGACGTACATAGTTATCAACAAGAATGTATGTAGTTTGACCTTTCAAGGTTACTCAGGTTTAAAATAAACCATGCAAATTGAAAGCCCATAGGTACTTTAGTATTAACCTTTAATAGTAACCTTGGGCCTGTGATTCATCATTAAGAAGGTATTAGCCAACATGTGAAAATTGCTTAGTCACCAGAAAAATTCAACGGGGATTTGACCCTGACATTTGACCTCAAGATTACATGTTTTTCTATGGTAAAATTTTTCAAAATCCATGCATTATCTGTATCAAACTGGGAAGCAACAGGTCAACACGGGACAGAGATATAAATAAAATAAGATACCCGACGGCGGAGCTGGCGGACGACGAGACTAAAGACTATATGCATCCCCTCCTACGGGGATGCATAATAATATTTAATTTCTTCAAGAATAGCATCTAAACGTTCACACATCCTGGCAAATATCACATCCCTTAATCAAACAGTCCTCAATTAAGTGGGAAATAGACAGGAATTAATGATCTTTCACCCGGAAATAAGAGAGCAATAAGACATATTACACAAAGAAATAAAATTGCACTGAACGTGAAACTTAAACGACAGTCAAAGCCATCATGTAAAGGTACAAGAAAAATTAGTCATTTAAGGACAGCGGCATATGACTGATGTAGATGCCTCCCTGTCCAGGTCAACTTTAATTGGGTTAAGTTTCAGTTCTGAGCGATTTTAAGTGCACCTTAGGTAACCACAATGCCGTCGGCTTCACCGCTTAATATACCGACGGCTATGGCAAGCCAACAGGGCCATAACGCATAGGTCTTACGCGTAGCCGAGCCTCCACTTCACGTAGTCGAGGCTCGGCAACGCGCAGTCGAGGCTCGGCAACGCGTAGTCGAGCCAACAAATAAGATTACAGTTTCCACTACGCGTAGTAGAGTCTCGGCAACGCGTAGTCGAGCCAACCAATAAGATCACAGTCTCCACTACGCGTAGTCGAGGCTCGGCAACACGTAGTCGAGCTAACCAATAAGATTACAGCCTCCACAACGCGTTGCCGAGAAAATGTTCTTCTAGTGGAGAAACTATGCCTCCCATAGCGTGTAGCCAAACTATCCAATCACTGATGCTCTTGTAAACTGTATTAGACCTGTTGGCTGTTTTAATATCAGTAATGATTGTAAGGACGTAAATGATTGGTTTGCTTTTCTTCAGCCAAAAGGTGCCATTAGTTGCTCCACTACGCGTAGCCGAAGCTCGACTAGGCGTAGTGGAAAACATATTCTCGGCAACGCCTAGTGGAGACTGAAATCTGATTGGTTGGCTCGACTAAGCGTAGTGGAGGCTCGACAACGCATAAAACCAATGAGTTATGGCCCTGTTGGCTTGCCATAGACGGCTGTCTGTTTTACGTGCTGTTTTTCGCCCTTTCCTGTCTTTTCAAGCCACCTCTGTCAGGCGTGCATTTTGGCCGTTTCAGAAGACTTGCTTATTTAATGTGTGAATTGCTTATTTAAAGTATGACAAAACAGTTGCGCTTATTTCTGAGCTTCTGATTAGAAATTATTGGAAAACGAAGTAGTCTGGCCATGTTGTTAGTCCTCTACTCTCTATGTACATGCCTCATTCGTGACGATGAAGCTTGTTCCTGTTTTTTAATGTGAAAGACTTAAATGTGAGGGGAACGTGCTGTACAAAAGGCCAAGCCCCCTACCACTATTATATTGTAATGGCATGGCAGGGCTTGACTTTTGGACAGAATATTTTACATCAGAGACAGTCCATCTACAGTTACGGTAACATTTACACCCATTCGCAAGAACGGACCGCTCATAACTTATTTCGAATTGTCACCAGTATTAATATGATCAGTTGCTAGACTTCACTGTTGCCAAAAAGGGAATAGTTCATCAGAAGCTTCGTTTTAGGTACTAATGTATCCAAAGTTTAACTTTAATCCTCCGGTACCCAATGCGATATATCCCCATGCAACTTTTTCCATTTAAAATTACCCGAAGTGGTCGAGTATAGTATATGGCGCCTGAGGTAAGGTATAGGCCCTTCGTCAATAGCTTTTCTCGGCGCACCGTGGTTGCAATGTTTGGAGAGAAAAACTATTGACTAACTCAGTTCCAAGAACTTTTATATACAGAAGATAACCAGAACTACTGCACAATAGCGATTCCTTACTGCGACCAGATGTTTACTTTACTTACAATATACAATTAATCAATCCAGTCACAACTGCTGCTGCTTTTTCTAAAGAAACTCGCATATTTGAAATATACAAAATGAAAGTCAAATATGCCGTCCTTTAATAGATCATCACGCGCTATACAGTTTACTAATGATGTCAGGCTTTTCATCAGATACCGAAATTCTTACACAATTTTACATCTTTCTTGCAATATATACAATGCAAAAAAGATGTAAAATTATGAAATTACTGCTACACTTTCTTAGAAGTGTGGAGATATTCTTGACTTGCCCCGATAGAGATATCCAAATATTTATGCTTCGTGTTTTCAAGTGTTAAAAGTTCTCCTTTCAAAGACGTGATATGGGTTTTGTGTGCAGAACACATACCTTTTTGTTTCCGACTATTTCCACAATTTTACCATTATGCAGCACCGTCCTTCTGACCACGGGCACTTTCAGCGCTACCTTGAGGTCCTTGCATTTGGCTGATCTGCACAGCTGGAAAAATAGATCAACATGGTGCTGTTTATCTTATTTGATAATTGTATTTATCCTACAAGGTCAAATGGTTTTCAACCCTTCTATATTATCAATACCAGAAATTTCCTGTCCATTCCTTATTATGTTATTACGTGTCTCTTGGAACACAAACAGTACAGCAGAATGAATATCATAAGGTTCAGATAGACTATACTTAAATTCCTCCCAACAGCGTTGATTCTCCGGACGGCACGTTGGTATATCAAATATATAACGCAGAAGCCGCTTGGAGCCTACCATATGGCAATAAGTTCACTGGGTTAAAAAAGGTCCATCTTGTTCCAGTGTGTATCCCATATATCTATCCACAGTGACGGGCATGATCTGGAAATTATTATGAAAACAAAATGGCGTAAGGATAGCAACAACTTGTGACTGGGCATTACGCTTTCCCCTGGTGTGTTTGTTGGTATACTGTAGTAGCTTGGTTTGGATTTCGTTACTTTGCGATGCAGATGAGATTGGTGAAGTTCCTGTATATTGCTTTAAACATTTCATTTGATAAATGTGCCATGAAACTCATAAAAGGTGCAGTAATTGTACAGATAGATCGCTCTGGACAAACCCAACTGATGGGCAGGATTTCCTAACTCCCAACATCTTTTCAATATGACACCCGCATCCTTTTTCATATGCTACGTTTCTGAATATGTAGATGGTAGAATATTAGCCTGTGTCCCTCTCGGTGATCTTCGAATCACGGGCAAGCATGCATTGCAGCCAATATTCTCCCATCCTACATCGTATTTCTCTTACTTGAAAAATTCTAGTGCTAAACCTTGTAACATTTTGTGACAAAACCTTTGTTACAATACACCTACATGAGACCCCCGTTAATGCATGCTTTCATTACATATTGTACAATATAATATCCCCTGTTGCGGCACGCTTATTAAAGGCAGAGTTAGCAATGTGTTAATAAATAATGTCTCTGGACCATGCAATCTAAAGCAGTGCCATTGTTTTAATCCATGTTGTCACTTTGAAATGCAACATACACAATCACTTATTTCGCTTTTTTTCTTTCCCCGGTGTCAATGAGACAATTATGTGATACAGTTGTGTACGCATGCTCCTTTGAAAATCATTTGTTTCCCCAAAGCCAAGTACAAATTGACATCCTTATGGTATGCTTTTAGTCTGTTCTCCCTTGTGCTGTTGTCGCATTGAGCCTGAAGTCCAGGAATACAAGGTTTTTTTGTACGGCAAATACGTAGGCGTTGCAAGACTCCTTTCAGCTGCTTGTTATTTATCAATTTATAGTTCAGCACTTGCAAGACGTTTCGGATATTTTGGAAAGTGGATTGTCCTATGAGCAGAAATTCTCTCCACATCTGTAGCCTAATATATAAGGGAACACGCAAAATTCCTTATTGGTTTTCATCTAGACCAACTCTGATTTTGGCGATAGTTTTTATGTTTGGATTTCCGCCATATAAAGGAAAAACTGTCACTCAGATCATTTACCTCACTGAAAAAAATCTTTAGGTGGGCGAATAGAAAAAATTGATGACAAACACCAATGCATGAACAAAACGGAAAGTCCCCTCATGGATTATTAACACAAAGGAAATGTACCATCGAGATAATTTATACAACAGCATCAGTACCTACACGATGTAGATTCTATGTATACTTCCTGTTGTCTTGTGAATATTTTTTTTTGTGCTGGCCTTAAGTGAAAAAGAGACACCGTGCTGAATACTCTCTTCACTTGTGGGAACGCAGGGTGCTCTAGACTAAAACGCCAACCACACACATTGCCTTTGGTATCATCAAGGCACACCTTTCGTCCTGTCAAAACATCCCACAAGGTTTTGAACACTCAGCTTAACAGAATGCGATACGTGTACCAGGTACTTTTCCGGAGAGTCTGCACCACAACAGGTAGATCAAGCAGTTTGTAGGTTGGTCTTATTGTTTAATATCGTTGCCAGCGGTAACCTGGGAGCACCCAGAGAAGCTGACCCTTTGTTGTTTCTAAAGAGATTGACAAATGATTCAAGACAAGAAGATATTTATTCAAATAGGTTCTAGATCTGTAGCAGCACGTTCCAGCGTATGCATCGCATGTGGTCTTAACTGTTTATACACAAAGCACAAAGACGTGATGGATTTTCAGCTATTTGATCCACTTTGGCTAACACCAGGCTCTGGATTTTATTCTGGAATCTCCTTAAGTATAGTCTTAAATTCTGACATACTCATGTTTATTGAAGCAGAATAAAATATCGAGAGAAAATGCGATGAGCTAGGTGTCAATTTGCTCTTCATACACATTACAGCCACGCACCTGCTCACGCTAAGCTAAGGATGGGGTTTAAGACATTCAATTGCGGAGCACAGAAAGTTTTTGATGGGTCAGATGTTCACTTGAGTTCAATGGAACAGCAGATGAGTTTTATCTTTGATAAATCCGGCGCGGGACATTAAGGTAATGTGATTCATTAGGGTTTCCTCTATGTGAACCTGTTTACCATGTCTCTAGCAATAAATTTTTATACCCAGTACAATCGAGACCATCTGCTTTGCACTCACCTTATAACAAGGCGCAGAGAGAAGCCAACATGGGCCAAAGAAAATCCCCCAGAGGGCGTTGCAGTCGAAAACGTGAAGAGGCTTGTTGTGATTGGTAATGTAAAGACTAGCTTTGTGTGGACGAACACTGGACAATGTGCAGCAACCCCGTGGATAACTGGTCCGTAGCCACTGCTCAATGGACGGTCCGAAATCAATCTAGAATGAAGCAAAGCAATTCTGTTTGTATACAGTGCGCACGCAAATTGTGGCAGTCACTCTTCATTAAAATGCATATTGTGTAAATCCTGGTCACCACAAATCGGAGATGGCGGGGGAAATTACCATAAGACTTGCCATATACTGCATTGCGGGAGGAAAACATCATGTCCAATTCATTTAAAGAGCTTTATTGATTTGAAGTTAATTAGCACATAAATGGACCACAACATTCCTTGATCTATACTTGAAGAACTGGAGAATTATAGGTTACACGGTTCAACAATAGAATGAACATTTAAAACCTCGTATCGTTACAAACCAGTTGATGTGTTCATCCATGTTTCTGTTTGGGAAACGTCGACAATGACACCTTTGTCTAAATAAAATATGCAATTGTAGGTATACTGTAGTTGTGAGAATCTTACACGTATCTTCGCACTCATCCATCTGCAAGCTACCAAAGGAAATTAAAAAGTAAGTTTCTTTATCTTTATTTTTCAAACCGTTGTTCAATTTGACATTTAGGAGTTTGTTATTATAAATCAAAGCCTAGATCTATTTTGTGTGGTGAGTTCATGCGGCCAGCAAGAACATTTTCCTTTACCCTTAAAGCGCAGATTACAGACTAAGTCAACATCTTTCCTCGGGGACTTTGCCCGCAATCCGAGGAAAGCTGTTGACTGAGACTACTTTTTGCTTGAGACTAGGCTTGCTGTTATATCCTGAAAGGTATTTTCATAAGGAATTTGAATCCTTAAATCATTATTTGTTTAGCGGTAATGAGAAAACAACTATAGCAGTGATTGCCACTTTAAGGTTAAAATTGTGTAAAAGTTTTACACAAGCACATCAAAGGCCACTCAGGGTGAGAGACACCTTTGATAACTTTTCCTAAGTTAACCAATGGAAGTTGATGTAAGGAGATTTGCCGGCAGATGGGTCTTATTCTGCTCCCTGTATCTTCATGAAATGCTCACTCAAAACACACTGTTCGAGTCATGACGCGCTTAAATTGTTTTAATTTTTTTGAGATATAAGAGTGTGTCGGGGAGAATATAGGAATCTACCAAAAACTGCACATAATCTTTAGTTTTAAACGGACGTTTTTATCATGTCCCCTAACTTCAAAGATAGCATACCTTACTATTAATGAATTTATATCAGTTGAGGGGTAGGACAATTTATTGTTTGCAAAATGACTGCACATGTATTCTAATTCAGTAAAGGGTACTACAGTTTACAATGGGCATGTGTTGCGGTGTTCCTTACCTGTAAACAAAACTTTCTTCTGGATTGAAGTATTTTTCTGGCTTGTTCCAGGCCGCGCTCTAATTCTGGTCGCAACAAGGGGTGAGATGTATCCACCAACATAGCCAGGTCGCCTGTGCGATGAAACATTGAACCGCATATTTAGTACCGCTTCCAAACCTTGCCTGACATGTAAACAGATTTTGGGGACAAACACTGTCAATCTAGATACAAGGGTAGTTACCTCAGTTTCAAGTTAAATATTTTATGAACCGTTACAACAAACGCAATAATTTGTGCAGGGTGTAGTGATATTTTGATCGGCTCAATCAGGAAAGAACTCAGGCATATAATGATCACACAGACAACAAATATGGGTGTCAGAAACAAGGCAATACTGGGTCAGTTAGCATACATATAGGTGTTCAAACGAAAATCCCAAATTCGTTGTGTTTCCGTTTTTCCAAATATAAAGTGACTCTGACATAAAGAGTGAAAAATGTTATATTTCCAAGGAAATATACACCAACATTTAATGAGAATTTACGAGGATAGAGCACAAGAAAACTTCATACGAGAAGTTCAAATTCCAGATATGTATTTCATCCCAGTGACAATTTTAAAGAAGTGAACAGTATGTATATGTTCAACGCCAGATATTATTCACGTCTGATATCAAAAATTTTCAAGTTTGCAATGACAATATTATCTTAAAACGGTCACAAATTAAATGCTATTTATGTAACAACATTCAGAACTTTTCGCTTAGGGAAAGCGTGAAACATATCCGTGGCGCGTGTCGGTTGTCTTGCTGCTTTCACCACAATTTCACATTTTGTGAGGAACAGAGATATTCTTAGTTGTGGGGGTACCTGTGATTTTGGATAAATACCTTGTGAACACACTGGTCATACTTTGGTGCGAGAACAAGGAAACAAACGTGGGTATATGGACATTTTGATGCCCGAGAGATAGAACAAAGGAATTGATACATACCGCCATAGATGCAAGTTAGTTGATTCTTTCTGGGACCACTGCCAATTCAGACAGTGAATCATAACTAAGCATGCCAACCACCACACGCATTGTTGGGTTTTAATGACATCACAAAGACTTGGAAAGGATCTTATGAAGAGAATTTAGGAGCCTCAATAAAGACCAAAATTTTCTGAATATTCAAGGTCATCAGGGAGACATGCCACAGACACAGGTGGCTTTCTAAGTGAAAGCTGTGAAAACGTAGTTGTTGACCAAGAAAACAATGTTAGGCGAGGCCAATGAAAACAATGAGCTTGTCCTGCCAAGACCACGTGGTCAGTCATGTGGTTCAGTTATAGGATATCAGAAACGTTTCAGGAAAAAAGACTCTTAGTCTAAAATACACAAATAAACAAATAAAAAGAGACAAAGGGTATTGATTATACCACAAAGAGAATGAAGCAAAGCGACAACAAAGATGGAAAAAAGTCAGAACAAAGGATAAATATTTCAAGCTCCAATGTAGACGAATCAGACCCAAAAAGAAGAAACGAAAAGTAAAAAAGAGTAAAAATAAGAAAACTTCTAAAGACACAGAACTCTGTTACGCGGATTGTCTGCGTAACCACGACTATAACGGCACCGTGGAACAATACACAATGGGCATGAACTGGTTTCATCACGAATGCATTATTGAGAAACTTGACGCATTAGGTAGGATCTGGAATTGCAATCTATGCCGGGATACACCAAGAAATATACAGCTCAACCTGCATGAAATCTGTTCGTTCAAAGCAACCAAAGCAAAAGATGTCACAGAAACACTCGGAAATCAGTGTAATACTGTAAAATCATTGTGTCCGTCTTTAGAGAGACAACTAGTGGAGCATCTTAGAGGATACAAAGATGAAAACTTGACGGTCAAGCTCGAATCAGTAGCAAAGGAATTATCTGCTGCAAAACAAGAACTTGCAGGGAAAAATGAAAAATCCAGCAAGATCAAACAAGAAAACAAGAACCTGGCTGCTTAGCTGAAGAAAGCCAAGCCAAAGCAAGACTAGCAAAAAGCGAAAACATGTGTGAGGAAGTAAGCAAAAAATCAATAGGCTACCAAATGAAAAGTTCAGTAGTTGGAATGCAGAAACCAGTGACCAAGAAAACTTTGTGCTTCAAGGTACAAAAAAAGACAACAAAAGAGAATCAGTGACCTACCAAGTGAAATGGAGACCAAAATTTCCATCCGTAGATAATTAACAAATTCGTTCGATGAAGAAATTGATAGACTGGAGACTAACCTTTACTCAGAAGAACGAGGAAATAGAAAAATTACATGGAAAGATGGAGGATCTAAAAGATTGAGTAATTGTGGCAAAAGAAGAGACCCTACAATGGCAATTACAAGCACAAGGCATGGACGCAGGTACGACGTCTTGGTCTTCACTTGTTGCCAGGAAACCTCCTGCAGCAGTTGCGGAATCTCTACAACGCCCAGGCACATCGCGAACGGCGAAGAAAAAAGAAGATAACCCCATACCTAGTAGCTCAAACTCAAGCACATGAATCTAGAAGATACCTGAACAGCGAAAATTATTCAGTCTCTTGGGAATGTTGATGTTGTTGCTACTGATCCCGTTCAGTTTGCAGACCTCATCATATCAAAAAATGTCACGGAGCAAGTGATCTTATCAAGTGGGATTCCATGTGTTGACGACAAAGAACTTGACCTGAAAGTGCAAGCTACCAACTTCTTGCTTAAGCTGCAAATCAACTCCAAACAAGGGGTTTCAAGTAAGGAATAACTACTTAAGTTTTGTTGACGGACAACAGCACCCACGCAAAGAACTGCACTCAGACAAGGTACAGCCTAACGAACAGGGTACGCGCATATTGTTTTCAAACTTGAAATACATATACAAGCCTGAGCTGAAACGTGAAGGGTGTCGGCGTCGCTATAATGAGTCCGAAAACATTTAGAGGAGGAAATAAATGAAAGTGGGCACCTAGAAGCTAGGCAATACATAATATAAGACCACTTTGCATTCTCCCCAATGAATGAATATTTAAATTTCATTACATGGAATATCCATGGACACAGACATTCTCTCTGTGGACAGTCCGTGTTTAAGCTCAATGACCCCGACTTTGTAAAAACATTCACTAACTTTCACATATTTGGTCTAACCGAAACACATACAGGCCCTAATAAGGATATTAAAGTTTCTTGCTATAAAGTATATGGTAGCATACGGCCCAAATCGTTTAATGCAAATAAGTATTCTGGTGGTATTGCTGTTTAGTTCAAAACAGTCTAAAAGCTGGTGTTGAATTCTTACAAATAAAGGAAACTGAAATAGTTTGGATCAAAATGATTTTTTTTTCAGGTTGGCCAATGCTATATATATTGCAACAGTTTATATATCGCCCACAAATTCCAGATATACAAGTGATGTTGCTATTTTTTTGATAAACTTTTCAAGGATATATTCGAACTTTCAATGAAAAATGGGTGATTTCAATGGCGCTATATCCACTGATAATGATTTTGCTCTATCTGATAAAGCCGACTCTAGATATATACCAGTACCTTATGACAACTTTTACCACACAAATATGCTGAAATCGAATTCAGATAAGCGCAACGTTAATGAACATGGGAAAACGGTATGTATTGCAACAGGTTTACGGATACCAAATGGCCGTAAACTAGGTAACCCAAGTGGCAAATTTACATGGTACAGTCACACTGCCAGAAATCCTATATGTATTGACTGTGTTTGAGTTGACCAATTTTTGTCCTTCTTGATTCCATATATGTTTGTTAACGACCGCACGTGCTCTCCGATCATTGCCACGTGGCCTTCAAATTACGGTTCACTTAACAAGAAGTGATTGTGTAACATTGTGTAATGTAGATGAATTCAATTAGCCCTTGCGAAAGTATTTTGTTTGGGATAAATTAAACCCTGCCCGAGTTTCGAATGCATTACAACTGCTCTCCAGACAAGACATTGATAATTTTTTAACAAATGGATTACAAAATTAAGATGCTCTATGATATCGACAGCATGGTTCATGATTTGAACCATTTAATGTATAGGGCAGGGACGTTCTCATTACAAATGAAAAATACCAAGAGGAAAAAGGCAAAAGAGTTACCCAAAGACGCCAACAAAGAGTTTTATATTTCATATTCACAGGTTAAAAGAATGACAAAACAACTGTCTGAAAACCCATGAAATTACTAATCGAGACAACCCTATTGTTTTAATAGAAGATTTAAACAAATTTGCAAAGATAAGGAAAGAGAATTTCGAAGCAACACTCTGCACTCTCTCTTAACGATATACGGGATAACAATCCAAAGGGACATTGGGAACTCATAAAGGAACTTGAAGTAACAGTCACAAGGAAAGATAATGTTAGCAATAATATTGACCCGAAATAGTGGTTTCGCCATTTTTCTGACGTCATGTCTAAATGTACAGATTTGGAAAAGTCGCCTAAGGAACACGAAGTAGAGTCGTTTTTGAACAATTTCCAAAATTCACAAGGATTTTTTCTGCCATTACATTTTAAAATCAAAGACATTGATATTACTATAGCCTTGGAGAAACTGAAAAACAAGAAGTCGCCAGGAAAAGATGGAATCCTTAATGAAATATTGAAACAGCGCAAATATATTTGGTGTAATGTTTTACTTAAAATGTTCAAGTATGTATTTATGTTTGGGTTCTCCCAACTATGTGTGGAAAAAATAGTTATTAGTCCTCATTCACAAGGGCGGCTCTACTAGTGACCCGAAAATGTACAGAGGTACATGTATTTGTAGCTGTGTATCCAAACTTTTTTGGACCATCATGAATAATCGATTACTGAAATCTTCAGAAGAAACCAATATCAAAAGTGAGTTACAGATTGGATTTACCTCAAGATGTAGAGTCTGTAAAAAATGGCTTCGAATTGTGAATATAGATCAAGATTCGTTACTTTTCAATCCATACAAATACCACGTTGAGATGTCTGAAACAAATCAATCTAATTGGCTTAACTCAGTTAAAAATACTTTGTATGCAATAGGCTTACAAGAACTTTGGAAATAATATTAAGTGTTTCACAGCAATTTTCCGTCCTTTATCTTTAAACAACAAATAACCGAAAGATTCGATTCCGAAATCAATGGCAACAAGAAATTATGCGGCAAACTGACGATTCTAAATTAAAAACCTATAAATTAATCAAAACTGACTTGAAATTTGAACGGTATTAAGAGGTATTAAAATTTTGATATTCGGAAAAATAATACTAGATTACCTATAAGTGCACGCAACTTATATATAGAAACTGGTAGACACAGAAGACCAGCCAAAGTTCCTGTAAACCGAGGATTTTGATCTCTCTGTCAAAATATTGAAGACGGATATCACTTTGGTATTTCTTGTTAACAATACAATATGCCAAGACAACATTTTCTGGAAAAAATATATGACGTTTTCGTTGACACGCCATCGTTCAGTGATCAAAATATGTTTACAATTATTATGAAGTTAGAACATACAGAATTAATATCAACGTTCTAAATATTTATGCGAGACTATTGCAATATGCCAGAAATCCTTATAGACAAGTTAAATGTACAGTCAATAACACCTCTAATGCCCACTGCCATCAGGTCTTGGTCAGTTGTAATTTTTTCTGTCTTGTTTTGTTCTGTTATATTGTGGTATTTGGTATCATGCGTTTTGTATGTTGAATGCACTGTTTGTATCTGTTACTTGTATGACAAACGGCTGCAAATTGTATGTGGTGCAGTCAATAAACTTCATTTCACTATGGAGTAATTCGAAAAAGGAAAATTCCCGAAAACGGCAGCGGTTTTACAGAAAAATTAAAACTTGCAATTCAGTGTTTTTTTACGACCATATTATATATTAACAATGGGTGTAAATCTTCCAATACTGTGTCAGTATTGGTGATTCATATAACAATACTTCAAGGGGGTAAATTACTAATTACCCAGTGTTGGTGAATCACAAAATGTCATGCCAGTGTTGGTAAATAAGAAAATATCTTGCCAGTTTGACTTTATCAAAAATTACCATGCCAGTGTAGGTTAATCATAAAACATCATGTCACTGTCGGTAAAATATGGTAAGGCTGGTAGTATATAACACAATACCATGTCTGTGTGGATAAAATTTGGTGTTGGAGTTGCTAAATGATAAAACTGTCACCTCAGTGTGGGTACCTATTTGCTCCATACCGTTCATTCTTTCACGTTAGAGCAGAGCAGATGAACCTATCATTTCAATTTTGCAGGAATAAGTATATATACTTGGAACACTTGAAATACACTGCTTACAGGACAGGTTAGTGGGTAAAAATAAGAATGTTTCAAGAAGACCCGTGACACACGTTCAAATAAGGAAGTCAGAAAATGATGGCCTAAAACATGATGCATGACAGGAAAATGAGGCACCCTACCTTCCCATCTGGCCTCTTGAGCAGGGTCACCATATGCGTTCTGTTGTAAATACTCGGCCCATACCCTCAGCAGTAGCGGCATCCCCAGCAGTTCTTCGTGAATGGAGTCTAGGTCTTCAACATTTGATATGTTAATTTGGCTGTAAACAAATCAAATGGAACTTGGTTTCAAAATGTCAAACTAAATATCAACAGTCAAAGACGTCGACTGATAGACCATGCTCTCAAAGGATTACCCAGAGACATCCAAAAATGAATAAACACAAAATATGCAGAACAATAACCGCCACGTCATTCAAACTTGTAAAGAGATGAATTTGGTGCTAAGCACATTGGGCGTTTTAGTGAAAATAAACTTGGTTCGCAAGAAAGGATCTGTTCACTACACAACCTTTGTTGTTTGGCCGTAAAACGTGTACTGACCATTAGTAACATAATAGCTTTCGACGAGGTGCAGAACTATATTAAAGCAACAGGCAGACCTGGAGTAGTCATGTACGTATTATATAATTTTATGGCAGAAAATCATGATAAAATGCCAGCATTTTTCATTCACCTCAGCTGACGACAGTGCGCATCAGCTCTGTTGTTACCTCTGGCAGGCTGGTGATGGAGGTCTTCACATGATCGTGTGTGGCTCTGCGAGCCTGTCTCTCTTTGTGATGCTTTCTGTATCTTCGTATGAGTACAGAGGCAAATGTATATGTTGTCTCACAATAAAAGTATCAATTCATACCAGTTCTACAAAACTTCAAAAATTGACACTATGAGCTTGAACACCTTATCCGACCTCCACGCAATTTCTATCATCTTTGACATGGATACCAGCTCCACCCATTTTTTGGGGGGCCTGGCGGTTTTACAAAAATGAAGCCACACCTATCTGTTATGCTTATGCGTCCGTCTGCGTTAACACCAATTTCCGCAAAGGCTATGACATCCAACTCTGCATGGTCATATCATGACAAGATGTTTGGGTCCATACTAATGGAACAAACTTCCAGCAGGATTGAAACAAATTTCTGGTTACAAGACTTCAAGAATAATTCAATTAAGTTGATTTTATGTGTAGAGGACACAGCTGTGTCTGGTCTTACAACCTATCATACCATGGTACTTTCTTCACGATTAAGTAGCTACCTAACGACTATCAAAATGCATCAGCAGTTGAATTAAATGCCATATTTAGATATACATAATTTTGTTTCTAATATTATTTATCACTAATAAAGTGGTGCCTAGCTATATGAAGTTAGTCTTCTGGGAAGCACCATCACTATATTGTATGTGACTACATTGCATATAAAACTTGAAAACAAAATTCATATCACATCATACGTCCACTGTGTAAGACTGTAACTTTGTTTTCTGCATACGGGGGAGATTAACAAAAGACCTTGTCACACTCTGATTCTCATATTTTAACCAAAGGATCCACTAAACTATTTTTACCAAAAGTATCATTCTTTCTTCAAAGTAGAAGTCGTTCAAACTAATGGGATTTAAGAAAATCTAGCACAGCATGAATGCTGGCAGCACTTACTTGCATATCTTTATGTTCTAACAATTTACTTCAAACTCTGTAATCGTCTATAGAGAATTTTAAAATATTTACATGCTATTCTTGTATGTTAATTAAGTAACTATTAATGTCCTCCTCAACATGCTGATTGCACATGTTTTCAACGGTATGCATTATTTAAAGAATAACACATGCCAATTAAGATGTAACTCATGTATGTAAGCACGCTACTGAGCAAACAAGTATCATAACGCGGTTCTATGGGCAAAAATAATGCATATGGTACATATATATATATATATATATATATATATATATATATATATATATATATATATATATATATATATATATATATATATATGTATATATATATATATATGCCTTCATCTATCGAAAACTAGAGAGTATCTGTTCAAACAATCCCATCGTGAACAATTCTGTACCATAAATTCAAAACCAAAGAAAAAACAAAAACAAAAACAAACAAAAAACAAAAAAAAAAACAAAAAAAAAACAAAAAAAAAAAAAAAAAAAAAAAAAAAAAAACAAAAACAAAAAAAAAGAAAACAAACCAACAATCAAACAAACAAACAAACACCCCCCCTCAAAAAAAAGGTAAAGGTTACGGAGTCATACGCGTGTTATTCATTGACTCCGCATCTCACATTTCCTGTCTTCTCAGTGGGGCGAGGGCTCTTTGGCGTTGTATTCATTGACCCCGCATCTCGCATTCCTCTCTTCTCAGTGGGGCGAGGGGTTCTTGGCGTTGTGTTCATTGACCACGTATCTCACATTCCTCTCTTCTTATTTAGGCCAAGGGTCCTCGGCGTTGTATTCATCGACACCGCATCTTGTATTCCTTTCTTCTTAGTGGGGTCAGGGGTCATTGATGTTGTATTCATTGACCTGGTATTTCGTATTCTTCTCTTCTTAGTGGTGGCAGGGGTCCTTGTTGTATTCATTGACCCCCCCCCCCCCCCCCCCCCATCTCGTATTCCTCCCTTCTTAGTGGGGCCAGGGATCGTTGGCGTTGTATTCATTGACCCTGCATCTCGTATCCCTCTTTTCTAAGTGGGGCGAGGGGTCCTTGGCGTTGTGTTCATTGACCCGCATCTCACCTCCCTCTTTTTAGTGGGGCGAGTGGTTCCTGGCCTTCGTATCCATTGACACGCATCTTGTATTCCTCTCTTATTAGTGGGGCGAGGGGTCCTTGTCGTTGTATTCATTGACCCTGCATCTCATATTCCTCTACTCTTAGTGGAGCAAGGCGTCTTCGGCGTTGCATTCATTGACCCGGCATCTAGTATTCTTGTCTACTTGGTGCAGCAAGGGAAACTTTCAACTTTTTCAGTGCCAAGTGTTCATTGAGGCAACAGCTTCCCCTGCGGGTTTGGCGTAATTCTCCCAAGCGCGCCGAGGAAGCTATTTATGGGACCGTTCTTACGATGTGTGCAACTTTGGGCATGCTGGTATTGGAGTGCAAGGTCAGTTTACAAAGAACATTAATCTTCTGTCATTATGTCAATTCAAAGATCCTTGACTCTGTCAAAATAGGCAATGAAAGAGTTATGTTTGCTTCCCAGGCAATGAAAGAGTTAAGTTTTTAGACTTGTCGGTTTTGCTACTTAATTTTATCTTTTGGCATCATTCTGTTTTAATGTTCACCTTTCAGACATTTTAGGCTAGCTTGTTTTCTGTTAGGTCAAACCCCCAGGGGCTATAGGTAGCAAGCAGCTACTGACGACAGTTACAAGCTCGCCTAATTGTGCTTGATATCTGTTTAAGAAATATTACATTTTCGTTGTATTCTCTTGACTTAAGTACAAATAATGACTTTCATTCTTTTCTGACTTGCCCTATAATTTAGCAGTTAATATCCAAAGATTATTAGAAAGTTTGGCTACAATAATTTACAGTTTTTAGACTTGTCGGTTTTGCTACTTAACTTTATCTTTTGGCATCATTCTGTTTTAATGTTCACCTTTCGGACATTTTAGGATTGCTTGTTTTCTGTTAGGTCAAACCCCCCAGGGGCTATAGGTAGCAAGCAGCTACTGACGACAGTTACAAGCTTGCCTAATTGTACTCAAAATCCTGTTAAGAAAAATTGTTTTGATAACATGTTTTTTGACATAAATGCTAATGACTTTCATTCTTTTCTGACATGCCTAAATGCACATTTACTCAAAATTGACAGTATTTTCTTAAATGTCACAAACCTGACACATTAAGTTGATACATTGACTCAGAGTTGGCAGTTAAATAGAGCTTAATTGTTTGGGGGGTAGGTGTCATCACAGAGTTTGTTTTACATTTCTGGTGCAGGATGTCCATTGTTACAGTCCTTGTTGGGATTTCCCTTGGTTTGTACAGGTGGTCTAGTTGCAACTGTTTATTTTACTATCACTGGGACTGAATATAAGGCCCCAGCTTGTTTCCACTTCAGTTATACACTGGCGGGTGGTTTAACTAGGATAAACTGTCCAGCCAGAAAGGGTACATATTGGTTCAGGGGTAAGTCAAATTGTTCTTATCTGAACCTGTACTATACAAATTTAGTAATTATGGTTTGTTTGACAGGGGTTCTTCTTTCATAACGAAGCTCTGCATTTATAAGCAAAACTTCACGTATTTAGCTAATTCATCATTTGCCACGTTCTTATTTATTCTTTATTATGTGGGTTGTCTTTGCTGAATATTTAGCTTAGACAAGGAGCCGCTACTCAGAGAGACATGTACGGGTAAAAGGCTCCGAAACATGTTGAGTAGTTACCCGCTGAAGACCCTTTAATTTATTTGGGCTGATACAGCCTATGTCAAAATTTTACAGAGGAACGTGTGCAATATAGACAATAGTAATTCCATATGTATACAGGTTAGACAGGGACAGGTTAGCTTATGGAGAGTAAAGAGTTCGAACTGCGGAATAGGATATTGACTACAAGGAAGTGGTTCTGGGCAAAAAGACACATATACAATTAAGTTTACGTCCCAAGCAATGAAAGAGTTAAGTTTGCTTCCCAGGCTTTCAGTCGACGTTTATGCAATTAAAATGCAAAAAAAATTCACGGTATCTGAATATATTTAAATCAAAATAAACAACTTCCGAGATAGAAAAGATAACAAGGCTGCCTTAAGTGCTATTACGTACAGCGGATATCTTCACATGATCAAGAGGTGAGACTGTCGAACATACACCCACCTTTTTTCACAGAAGCTACAACTCTCTTACAATTTGGAAGTCAAACATGGCTGGTCCCGCATGCTCGTGCTCTCAATGTAGCATCATGTTCAAAAGACAGTTTTCGTATTTTAGTGCTTAAATATCCTACATGCACATATCCTACATATTTTTTGTTTACCTTGACAAATAGCCCATTAACACAAATGCTTTCGTGCATATGGTCATTTGAAATAGACATTATGTTCAAATTTTATGTTTTTATTTTGAGGACCCAAAGGTGAATATAAAGTACATATATACCGAAAGTATGAGGCTTGAAGAAAAACGCAATGCCACGAAAAGTTTGCAAGAAAAAAGAAAAAAAAAAGGGGGGGGGGAAACTCGCAAAATCTGTGTAGCACTTGAGACATATCTTGCAAGACTACGAGATTTTTAAAAAAATCAAACTTTGCAAAAGCACAGTTATCTGTTATAAACTTTTTCAAAACTTCGTTTCAGTGAAAATTGAATGCCAAAGTTCCATAGAAATGGAAGAAAACACAGGAATTGGTTTTAAATTGGTAGCAATCCGAAACAAACAGAAACGGCAGCCTTACATTTACAAAAGTTTCCACAATTCAGTCAAGCTACCCATTGTACCTCATTTTTACAACATACAAATTTCATATACTGACACAGCAACAGGCAACGCCCGTTTCCACAATTCCAATAGAGCACATAATGCAAAAAATACCAGGGTGACCGCTGGATCTGCAAACACAAACTAGTCCAATATACTAGTTTTATATACGACTCCCTTTTAAAATTTTATTCCACGCAAATAGTGACCAAGTCTTTTTTATATATCTCTACGCAGTTTTAACTCCGACATAATTTGAGTCTTTTACATATCTCTCCGCACTTTTTAACCCCGGCATAATTTGTATATGACCACATAACCAAGCAAAAGAGCGCGTTTCAAACATATGCTGAACACAGCTTTGCCAAAACGTATTCTTGGTGTTAATCTAGGCATATCGTAGATACCGTGCCGGAAAGAACCAAACGTAAAATATTTATTCATAGTTACGGAAGAACTTTTTATCATGCCAAACAAATAATCATATGAATAACCCATGTGCCAGAATGACGGGATGACTGGGCCTTGACAACAGTACTTGATGTCACATTATGACGTCAGGCATCGTGCTCGTGATGAATCAATGACGTTGCTGTGAAAGAGCTGTCCATAGCCATGGAATAGTAGGTATATTTATCACTTTTGGCAGACTAAAAGGTTGGTCGCAATTACTATAAACCTGATGTATATGATAAAGCGTTTATCTTCATGTTGTGGAGATTATCATGTCATCTTAGGAAATCACAGAATTAGCTCACAGGTCCCCAGTCTGTTATAATCAGCGTCCTTCGTCGGTCAATGATTAAATCTTGGCACATGTACCCATGAAGATACAAAGCAACACTCGGTGGAAAACTGGGTGGGGAAAAAGTTTATTCTCTTCACTGTTTGCGAATTTTTCTCATAAACATTGAAGTTTGGTCCAAGTTGTTTACCTCCTTTGCCTCTATCTACGTTATACAGACTGAACCACTCTTGTGACTGCTTTATAAAATTCAAGCAAAATATGACGATTCTTCCTCGTTGTTAATGTACAAAACGATATCACTGACAAACACCTCCGCTCGCAGAGGGAATATTAAAAACATAAACTGTGTCATAAATCTCTGAACAGTACAGCCTCTATACATGAATAACACCATGTGACATGCAAAACCCAACTTACACATTTGAAAAGGGCGGGACAAAATATAGTGCGTTGTCGGTCACTTATTATTTACATGATTAGAGGCAAAAGCAAAAGATTGCTGCGATTTTGCTTTATAATTGATGTTATTATTAATGAAAAATTGTTGCTAATAAATTCACAAATTTAAGTAGTATGAGTCTTTAAGCTTCTGGATACACATAGCTTCACATCTACAGAAAAACTATAGAAAGTCAGTTTAATTGATCCTAGCAGCTAAAGAAAACTATGGAAAATCAGTCTCCTTGATTCTAGCATCGAACGAGAAGCTACGGAAAGTTAGTCTTCTTGATTCTAGCATCTACAGAGAAACTACGGAATGTCGGTCGACTTGATTCTAGCATCTAGAGAATTATGGAAAGTTAGTCTTTCTGATTCTAGCATCTACAGAGAAACTACGGAATGTCAGGCTATTTGATTCTAAGATCTAGAGAACCGGAAAGTCAGTCTACTTGATCCTAGCATCTACAGAGAAATTAAGGAAGGTCTGTATACTGGACTCCAGCATCTACAGAACAATGAAATGTCAGTATACTTGATTCTAGCATTTACAGAGAAACTATGAACGGCCAGTTACTCGATTCTAGCATCTACAGAAGGCGAAGTGAGAATAATTGAAACTTTAAAATGTTTTAGCCCAGAGTGCGATGACTTAAGTCACGTGGTTATAGAAAGGGGGATACAAGATATTCATAGCCTTCTTGAATTTTTGTGTAATATATCAGTAATTAGTGTTAAGGTATCAATGGTTGTTATATTCTATAGTATTGTTATATTTTTTAGTATTCTATAGATTACTTTGCATGGAGATAAACCTACTCTATAGGTGCCGCTTTAAAAAAACTCCAATTGACTATGTATTTACCACCTTGGACCAAGGCAATTATTTACTTGTTATTTTCATGGGTTTGTTAAAAGCTTTAGACACAGCAAATCATACAATTTATATGAAAAAAAAGAAGAAAATTCTGGAGTTAGACGTGTTGTTTGGACTGGTTTAAAGATTACATAACCGACAGATATCAGTTTGTCAAGTAAAAAAATGCCAATTCTAGTTAGAACAGTTATCAACAATCCCCCAGGGATCAGCGTAAGATCCTTTCTATTTTTTTTTGCACGAAAACTTGAAGCATGTGTCTAACAAACCATTCTTATTTTTTTTGCTGGGGACACAAGTTTATTTTTGATTGGCAGTAATTTGAGTCTCTTTGGTGATATGAATCCAGACATTTAGTAAGTTGGCTTAGTCATTAACATGTTTCATTTCATACCACAAATAGCTTGGAGAAAAACGAGGCAAGCTTTAATATTTTAACTCTCCGTTACATTCATAAATATGGCGAGTGACAACGAACTAAACATGACGGCTCAATATTAAGTCAACCAACGACCAGTTGCGTGTTACTATTAAGTAGTAAGAGGGGAAAAAACCGAATACCTCAGCTTTTTCATCCCTATAACACTGAATGAACAACCCTAGCAGTGATGATGTCCACTATCTGGCAACAACTCAACAGCACTGAACTTCATGGTAATGTCAGGTTGAATCTTTGCTGTGTGTCTTGGTATCATTTGACCTGGCAAATACCAGCAGCAGGCCCACTCAGACCACGGAGGTGGCAATGGTGCTCACATTTTCTATGATTGATAGATGTGCTGCCCAAACCAAATGTTGTCGAAGCGAAAAAAAATTCAGAAAGCGTTTTGGACGTTTAGTTGTATGTCATTCATCCGCTTAAAATAGGCCGCCCTTTACGCAGCACAGATGTGCAACTTCAAAGTGCCACGGCTGCCTATATTATGTTTCGTACCTCTTAACCTCTATGGCTACTTTCTGTTCACGAAATCCTTAGCACGTGCGGTATGATTGCAGCCGTTTACCCTGCTATCTGCCAGGCATAGCCTGATTTTTTTGCTGTTGTAATTACGAACGCCATGGACATAGGCCTATGTCAATGTATAGGCCTGTTTGCCTTCAAGGAAACCACCAAAGGGGTGATTTTGGTTGTAGTTATATAAACAAATGTACGTATAAATTATCGCAGCAACAAATGTTAAATAAGCTTCATTGCCATGCAACCTTTACTCAGCAACTCCATTTAACTATCATTGTCATATGTCTGCACACATGTTTTGATAGTATTCCCTTCACCACCACTGTGCTCCAAAGGAAACTTTGGTGCCTTCTTTAATTCTGTGCATCAGGACCATTGATCATTTTAGACTTTATGTCTACAATACGATATTCTTAAACACATAGAATGTTAAGGAATATTTACCACAAGAATTGAATTGGCTTAAAGGGATTTAACTTACTGGATACCGTTCGTAGAATATGATGAAGAAAATCTAATGAGTTATTCGTTACCACCTGTTTTACCCACTATTTGATCCATCCTAGGACCTCTGCTATTTCCTGCATACACAATGCTCTAGCCACAGCCAGTGGCACTGCAGACATCATGTATACCAATAGTACCAAATCTTTGAGCCTAATATGTAAATTATAATGTATATCAGTACACAACCCATCCTTATCAAGAAACATAACTAAAGAGTCAACAAAACTAGAGTGGCTTACATCAAATAAAATATCCTTGAATGTTTATAAAACCAAGTTTCTGATCCTCCACCCAAGACAACAAAATATGCCTTCTCTTAAAATGCAAGAAATCATGTTCAATAACAAGAAGCCCATGGTCCTAATGCTCTGCTGGCACCATGGCAATATAGCACCAACGTCTTAATTTTAAAGTTGGGAGTCCTCAAGTAGCTTCTGAACATGAGAAAATGCAAAGGTCATTTATAAAGGTGGCTTTTGATTTGCATGGTATCAAACTCACCTGATTTACATAATATTCTTGGCCACCAAGTGTCTGTAGCTACAAACATCCAAATGCGTTTGTCGAATTGCTATAATGCTACTTGTATTGAAGATATTATCATTTTCATTTTACTGAATTTATTATAAGTTTCATGTTAGATCCACTTAAAACCACCAGCTCCATCCGTATTTCACATTTCACAAAACTTCGTTTGCAAAATATTTGTGTAATGGTATATAGACATCAGTTCTCCTGCATGTAGCAATCTAATGACCAGGGACAAAAAATCACTATGTGAAATGTATTTCGTCAATTACTGACAGATTAGGTGAAAGTTACCCATATTATGCAATATCTCACTCCCACATATGATGCATGCTTGTCTTGAATTTAGTAAAATTAGTCTTATTTCTCAAGATAAGGAGTTCCATATGTATTAACACACTGCTGCATTAAAATTCAAAGAGTCATGTCCATTCTATACAATATTACTGATGGTATATATGGGCACGCATAGAGCTTATGTGATTTTAGTCTCTCACTTATCCACCAGACGGCACTTTGCTCCACATATAATCATAGCTTATTTGTGCAATTGCTGTGATGGATATTGGTGCATCTGCCAAAACAACAATGAAAGGGTTCTTAACTTTATGTCCTCAGTGACTTTGGGACGGAAGATCAAGGTCACCCAGATTATGTAAAAATCACATGGTATACATATAGGTTGCATGTACATCTAGAATCATCATATCCTGGTTCTTTCTGGTGATAATGAATTTTACTTGCTTCAAAGCATTTCCTGATATTTGCGTTGACTTACAGGTGGCGCCACCAGTATCACGAAACTTCAACATTTGTGCCTCCCCAACATTCGCACCACATTTCATCAAGTTCCATGACAAATTAAGGACCCTAACAATGTGCATACGTTTTTACCACAGCTCACTTATATCGATATTTTATACTTTGTAATTCAGGACTTTCTCCCGCAGATGGACCACTGTGCCCAGTGTTTTTCTCACTTGCAATGCCTAGAGAAAGCCCCTTTGGTGGGTTAAGACTACTATATCATATACTTGTGATACAGGCACTTAATTGCCGCAGAGCAAGGTTTACATGGTGAAATAACATGAATATTTCAGCTGACTAAGTTTAAGTATGAGGGGAAAATGGCCTTTATACTATTAGTGAAACCTTTCATAAAATGTTGAACTTATAACAATAGGTTGAGACTATTGTACGGCAGTGAAGTTTCTGCCATAACAGAAACAATGGCGTTTTGCGCTTTAAACACCACACTTGTATGAATAGTTGTATCCCACAAGGCCATATGCTGTGGCATTATGAGCACATGCTGTCAAAATGCACTCAGTTTAAAGGTTTTACCAACTACTCTGGTGATTAACCCCACAGGTTTCAGAAACCAATTGACACCTATGCATGTATGGTGGTCAGTAGACAGATACTATATGGTGGTCTCATTGATTTTGCCTGTTAAAAATTTCTTGCAGCTTCATATTGAAAATGCCTGGTTCATTACCGATATTGATATATATATATATATATATATATATATAGATATATATATATAAATATATATATATATATACTAATCAAAAGGTTTGACAATTTGTGTTAATGCTGCTATAATTGACATCAAATCAACTTTGAAGGTTAGTACTTTTAACATGCATACTCCATGCCTACAAGTGTCCACCCCCGCGATGCACTATCCAGTCAGCTGGAGATGAGAAAGTTCTATGCTTTGGTGGTACTGTGAAAGGAGTCATTTATCAACGACATATGCAATTTGTATTTGGACCTTCAAAACTAGGTCAAGGTCATCCAAATTTTCACAAATTTGATCCAATGCATGGCTGGTGTAAGGTTTAATGCTCCATCTTTATTTATGATTATAATACTGAATTTAATGTGTTTCTACACCTATAATGTTATTTCCATTGAAAACGACCAGTACCACCACCAGGGCTCCACACATCATAAACTGTTTAATGCATAATATTCCTGTAATGGTAAAATGCATATAAATTCACATGTAAAGATACAATGACCATCACAAGAATATCATCTCCTAAAATGTATTTCCTCGGTGACCCTGAGAAAGTAGGTCAAGGGCCAACCATATTATGTAATATCGTGCTTTCAGAGACATGAAAAACATGTACTGTGACATTTGATTAAGTAAGCTTGATTATTTCTCATGATACTAAATTTCGTAGATCTGAACGCATTTGCTCATATTTTTCGTTCTACCGTAGGTGGCGCCACCAGTTTTCTCCGATTTCCACATATCAGCTTCCCGAACCTTTTCACCAAATTACACAAAGATCCATCAGAAATCAAGGACACCAGAGAGTTTTCATTTTTTTCACGTCTTGGCCTGTGTATTAAGTAATCCTGTAGGTGGCGCCACCAATAACAAAAAAACGTTGATTTTCATTCATAGAATATGTCCAAAAATTTCAAAAGGTTAACTTTAAAATTGATGATGCTACCGTGTTGACATGCAACTTGTTTATGGACGGACGGACGGACGGACAACATGACGGCCGGCCAGACCTGAGTGATTGTATCAGCTCTGTAACCTATGGTCAGGAGAGCTAACAAACCAACTGCCAGAATGGAACATTTTAGGTTTTTACGCATGAGTGATGAAAGAATAACATGGAACAACCACAAAAACCAAATGCAAAACAAACCCATCTGTACCTGTGACATACTTTTAAAACTGAAAAACATATTCCCTAACCACATTTCACTAAAAACATTCCTTGATCTTGTCACCTAACCTAGTTACCTGCCCGAGACTTTTACTCTGGCAGCAGACTTATACAGCTACAAAAGAAATCAATTAACAGCTTCCATTTTCTCAGGTTTGAATTTTAAGGTCACTCCAGCACTAAACATAATGCAGAAGAGAAAGAATAACGAAACATCTCAATCTACAAAACAACGACAACAGAAAGTTGTGGATAATAACTCCAACTGGAACAAGGATACGCCAAAACAAGCGGCAGCACGCTGCCGCTTGAAGTCCCTAACGACTAGCTCGACAAACCCCTAACATTCGCCGAGTTCGTCATTTGTGTGTGTGTATGTGGCTTTTTTTTGTTTTTTTTTGTTTTCTTTTTGTTTTGTGTTTGGGTATCACTCATTTATGGTCGTGGTACACCCACAAACAAGACAACATAACATAAAATTGTCAAATCTTTTACCACCGTCAATATTTTCGCAAATGCTTCAGCACCCTTACTCAACACAGGTATTGATGTAGATTGGAGAAAAAAAATCAATGCACTACGATCTTTACCGGATTTAGAGGCAATACTTGTGGAATATGTACAAGCATGACACAATAAAACACGTTCTGCAGCCTTGGTATGGTACTGACAGGACACGCTAAACTACTTCCTGCAGTCATGGCATGGTACTGGCAAGACACACTATTCAACTACCTGTAGTCATGGCATGTTACTGGCCTGACACAACAAACTACTTCCTGCAGTCATGGCATGGTACTGGCATGACACACTAAACCACTACCTGCAGTCATGGCATGGTACTGGCATGACGCACTAAACCACTTCCTGCAGTCATGGCATGTAACTGGCATGACACACAAAAGCACTTCCTGCAGCCATGGCATGGTACCGGCATACTGACACTTGTATAATACACGCTGGCACTTGTTTCCAGATATACTGGATGCAAAATGAAATAACTTTTACACAGAAGCCAATTTTTTTGGGTTGTTTGTCTTTAAATATGAAGTGCAGAAGTTTTGTTCTCTGAGATCGGGCATTTTATTTATAAACATTTATTGCTGCTCATCAAGTGACTTAAGCAGTAAGGTAGGCATCTGGAACGTCAGAGTTCCATTTTTTGCATTGTGTTAAAAAGACCTGGGTGTGGTTCCAATGCATCTTGATTCTTTAGTACAACGATCCCATCAAGTCTACATCAAATACACATTTTGCTTCATTCCTACACCATTTCGCCAGAGTATACCTAAAATCAACGTTCACACAGGTATGAACACTGGTAAGATACACGCAGACAGTGGTAACGCCAAAAAGAGATTCACCCATTTGTATTGCCATTGCCTCTGATCCATCCTGCTTAAAGATAATCTCGAGTATTGTCACCGATTTTCGTTCGTTATCTACATGCACGAAACATGAGGTTTATAGGCGGAACATTGTAGCCTGTCTGTTCAAACAATAAATCTTGCACGTAGGGCCAGTTGCAAGGTGTTGTGATCACCCACACTTCAACACCCACAGCTGTCAATTATTGACTTGCCCAACTGGGTATGCTTGAAGATAAACGGTTAATTGAAATAAGTGTCAAAGGAGAACATGCTTCCCACGCTACTGTCTATTGCTTGCTGTAGATTGCCACCAGGCCCAGAAGGCTCAAAGTCAATAGCAGCCATTTTTGTTGTCATGCACGAATGTTTTGGAGGTAGAAAACAAGAGTCACTCAGATGTCTTACAAATTACACAAAAGGCCAACAAGGCCTGAACAGCTCGTTCATGTAGAATATGAAGCCGGGAAAATTTTGACAACAAAACATTTCCTTTGATACGCAATTGAACTTTGTCAAGATAATGTATTTTTCTCTGGAAGCCTAATCACTTTGATACCAGCATGGTGTAACAGCAAAAAGGAAGTCTGGCTGATAGAAGTGAAAGTAGTTAACTAGTGTCAAAAGATTACAATTTCAGTATCAGCAAATTAGCACATGGAGGGGCATAAGGAGCAGCCGTCGATTTTCAGGCAATTGTGAAGGCTGCTGGGGACCAAGGGAACCAGGTGATGGGTTCAGCATGTTGTGAGAGGTGTGTCGGCAGCAGTGGAACGGTTGGGGTTGAAGGAGACATTACATCTACCTCAGTAAAAATCTCCAATTATCTTTTTACCTTTTATCTATGTGCTCCTCATAGAATGTCTTGCTTGACCAGTTCTCTTGGCAAAGCCATACAATATCCTGCTTTACCAGTTCTTTTGGCAAAACAATATTTCAAAACGTCTTTCAGGTTAGGTTCCCACCTGTGTTAACTCCTGCCTGGAAGGTACAGGTCACATTGAAAAAGTCGGGCCGGTTGACCACCATGAATTTGAATATGTCACGTGGCTTGCCCTCTAATGTGTGAGATGACCAGCATGGGTCTAGTTTCTCAAAAAGTGTTGCTCAGTGAGAAATTACCTAGAGGAATTGAGTTTGAGAACATTGTTCAGCCCAGATATTTCTCATCCGAATATGCGAGACCGCCTCTTAAACGGACATAGCACAGTTCACAGTATAAAAACTAGCTATGAAAAAATAAACGATGTGAAGAGTCTCATTTAGATCTATGAAATGTGGTGTTCATGAGACAGACGGTTGCGTGCTCACTTTTTTGGAGGAATTTGTTGAAATACCTTGAAATATTACTCGAACTGCGTTGAAGCAAATGTGTATGAGAGACTTAGACATCTGTCGGGAGTAAGACATTTCCCGCTGATCAGCAATTTCTATCTGAGCAAAAGTGTTTGAGAAACCGGGCTTCGTTGATTTGGAATTCGTATGATGGAGATGGGAGGAATAGAAAAGGGCCTTCTTATAGACAGTATTATCAAGCTGTGTCTTTCAGAGACCTCCTTTGACAATGTCATGCAGGCTGCCCTGGGAATATAGATGCCTAAGGTATGTCTAAGAAAGAAACGATACACCTACATGTCGGCTATCAATCATAGAAAATGGATGAAGAAGGACTTGCAAGAATGGCAGGCGGGACTTCATGGTTGGCAAACTTACTCATTCAAGTAAACGAAGCACTTCAGTACTGCGACTTCAGACAGTCACTTCCTCGTAAACGGCACCCTTGCATCTCTACAACAGTTGATGTTTGTAAAGAGCTTACCACGGCACTGAAGACGAGAATATTAGTTTCTTTTCAACAATATCGTACTGACAGTTTGAGGACGTGTTCTCACACGAGCTTCCGCTTTTTAACTTCAGGTTGTGTATTTGAAGTAGGTTTATGGGTTACATTTTGGAGACCACAGGTCTCCAAAAGCATGTATGCTTTGCTGTACAGATTTTGCCAATCTCAAACACACTTTGATCAAAGCAAGGAATTTATAATTTCAGTAGTGAAAAGTGCTATCAAAACTATCAGAAAGCTTGACTCCTGAGATCAATGGCACCGGATGCGGCAGCTTCCTTAGGACATAAAGCTTTTTCGGTACTGAAATTATGCTACTGCCGAAAGCAAATTTCGACCATTACTGAAACCCGATTTCAGTTAAGACACTGGTATATGTTTCCTGCGGCTAATGTCACATTTTTGGCGGCACACAGTACCGGCACCGCTGACCACCGCTATCTGCCACCGTAAGGTCCTGTTCACCGCCGAATGCCGCCGAAAATGTATGACATTATACCAGAGACAACATTATTTTACAAGGTCATCCCTCTAAAGCAATGTATTCCCTGGGTTCAAGTTTAAATTGAAATAAAGGCATTTGATAAATCTTTCTTGTTAATAGATTTTTAGAAAACGTGTATGCAAACGTCTGTTTGATGTTTGGACATTTTTGTAACAATGCAAGTTTAGTCTCTACTCATGCCAGCTCACAGACAGGTAATTTGCCTTTTTAATTGTGCTTTTTTTTTCATTAAACATACTTATACCTTTTCCGAATGGAACCAAAGTCATGTCATATACAAAATAACGCAGTGTAGCTAGAGAGCTTTGCTGAATGTTTTATTCGTGGGAATGCATCCAAATATTTGGAAACACTGCATGCTTTATGTCGTTTTTGTGGTCATACTTGCCGATGTTGAAATGGTGGAGCTATGGAACTTTGATGCCCATTCTCTTTAACTACTGACAGCTGGTGTGCAGTTGTTTTCCAAAACCATAGCGTCTTTGATCATGCTACAACCTTGTTTATCTAAACCTACCAACATTTCTTGAGTGAATGCAATTGACTTCTGCGATATTTAAAGCAGTGTACTTTGACAGATTTGGTGTGCAGTTGATATATAGTTGCTTTGGGGAATAAATCTGTCTGTCTGTCTATCTGTCTGTCTGTCTGTCTGTCTGTCTCTCTCTCTCTCTCTCTCTCTCCTTCTACGCCCCTTGCTCTCGCTTGTACAGAAAAACATTCAACTGGAAACATTGAGATATTTGGAATTTGATCTTTTTGTAATTTTGGTAGGTTTCACTTTAAAAAGCCATCAGTGAAGACGGAGAAACACATGAAGTAAGCTCGTACTTTTTTTCAGTAGTGACGGCAGCTGATATACGCAACCACAACTATTCCTCGCTTCCTTCTCTCGACCTTGGAACGTTCCGCATCTCGCGTCACTTTATTGGAGAATACCCACCGCACTTTACACTGTTTATTTCATCTAGCTGCTAAGTAAGAATACATTGTTTAGTAAGATTAAGACAGATGAATGAGAAAGAGGCGATCAGATAAGGTGATGGAGTACTCAAGATTGACGGGGCTGAGATAATATACCTACAAAGCTTTCTTATCGTTATCTTCTGCGGTGACAGATGCCTTATGTCGCGTATGTACACCGTGCTGGACTGAAGCCAGCTGGATGTCAGGTAGTTCTGCTTCCTGAATCCTTGATCTTGATTTTCGAAACTGTGTATTCTGTGTTTAGTCAACGTATTTGATGATCTAGGAGGCCATACATGTTTTGAACACGTCATGTCTATTTGCTATTGACAGACACAGGGCACACCATGCGGCCCGAGTACTATTAGGCACAGAAACACAGAATGCGGCCAATCAGGTTCAGTTTGTCCAATATTAAAATGGCGCATTTGTACAGCTATTCACCTATTAAATGATGTTATAATTGCAAAGATTAAATCATAGGTAATATTTGTGAATAATGTATTGCTTATCATCATCACGAAAGGCTTTCACTTTTGCGTAACGTGTTAATATGCTTATTTTTGAACATGTTAAATCCAGTCCGTATCTACTGGATTAGTAGGAATGTGCACATTTGGTCTGCCGATGAGCCTCTCCAAAAATGTAAAGCTGTATAAAAAGGGCGCACTGTATCCTTACAACTTTAGATGTGGTTCAACTCAAATGGGGATCTGCGAACATGATTAAAGATAAAAATACTTTTGAGATTTTTCACATTGATATCTTAAAGGCCATGAGAAAACATATACTTTACCTCACAGAATCATTATTCATCATTTTTTTTTATTTTGTTTGGGTTTTGCATGTTTGCGCCAGCATGTTAACAACTAAGGCTGTTCTGGTAAAATGTGACAGTATATGTTGTTGTTGATAATAATAAATATGATAAAGAAATATACCTATAAGCTCTTAAAGTTTTGGTTTTTGGATATTTTGTAGAATATTTAGACTCAGAAGTGACTGGATTTACAACTGCAAAAGTACAACCGTGGCTGCTGTGTTGCTTCCAATGTTAGTTCTTCCAGTAATCAGTAGATGGCATTACCACACTTGACACTTCGGTTTTTCACCAGGAGCAATGGTCACCAGCCGGGTAGCAACGTATCAACAACATGAACAATGATGAAAAAGTAAAACGAAAATCTACAAAACACGTTATTTCTTATAGGCCTGACAAAATATTTTTCTGTTATTGCAAAAGTCTAAAGATGTAAAATTGATGCTTGTCAAAACGCTAATTGGCCATGTATTTGTCTGTATTGATAATACGTGTTTTATTTGGTAAAAATACATCAGACTCTTTGAAAACCTGACACTTGACTTTTCTCAGAGTTTCTGTGAACATCATTGGCCCAAGAAAGGCAATAGTATGTTTCGTTGAAATGCTATAAGAGAAACTTTGCTAATGTTTAAGCAGCACACCCTGTGCCTCTTGCATGCTGGTGTTTTAGTAGTTAACCCCTTGTCTTTCACTTGCTGGTGTTTGAGGAGGAAACCCCTTGCCTTTCGCATGCTGGTGATTTAGTAGTAACCCTGTGCCTCTCACATGCTAGTGTTTGAGTAGCAAACCCCTTGCCGCTTATATGCTAGTGTTTGAGTAGTAAACCCTGTGCCTCTCACATGCTAGTGTGTGGTATGTAAACCCTGGGCTTCTCACATGCTAGTGTTTGGTACGTAAACCCTATGCCTCTCATTTGCTAGTGTTTCAGTTGTAAACCCTGTGCTTTTCTGAAGCTGGTGTTTGAGTAGTAAACCCTGTGTTTCTCACATGCTAGTGTGTGAGTAACAAACCCTGGGCTTCTCACAGGCTAGTGTTTGAGTAGTAAACCCTGTGCCTTCCACATGCTTGTTTTTGGTTATCTCCCCCGTCGCTCCACCCGTGCCAAAAAAGGGTGAAAGATAAATTCAAGCAATTTGCCTCGGTTGCATACATCAGTGACCAAATGTAGTTGACACATAAAAACATCGTTCCAGATATTTAATAATGGTTCTAAGTATTATATGGAATAGATTATTAAGTGTCTGCTGGTACAATGCAGCTCCCTAACATCAACTCACTTTAGACTCCAATATGACATCATCAATAATATAGAACTTTCTGTCTTAAGGATTACTGCAGCTGGCATCAGTGGATTTAGGGAAGGGGACTAGTGTGACTTCCGGACAAGGCATCAAAAGTATTGTGAACAGTAAAGTTGGTACAATTTATTTAAATACGTCACTAGCTTAGCCTATGTGGCTTGGTTTATAGTGAGGAACCAACCACATTTAGCAAATTCATTCATAGTTCCGCTGGTGATAATCTGGTTGCGGCATAAAGGTATAACCTACATCATTTTTAAACTAATGCTCTTCAGTATCTTTAAACGTTACTCATGTTTTGTTAGAAATGTTCCAGATTGCTGTTGATCAGTATATTTACAACACCTAAATTAGCAATTACATGGATGCAGAATATCACCTGCCCAAGGGGCAATAGCACTGAACAACAAGAATGCAAATGGAGAAGCAGGTATACATTATAGCTAGTCATGTTTATGGAAATGTTGGTTATGCATGCACTATGTGAATTTTAAATGGAATTTTTTGTATACTATTAGAAAAGCAAACTATCTGAAAAAATTAAAAGTCTACGCATGTGCAGCAATGATGAATAGTAGCATGGTGAACGGCAGGGGTTGGGAATGTAAAGAGCAAAACAAGAAAACGGCCTGTTTCACACCCTCCAGTCCCACGTGTACAACGCTAAAGATGAACTGAGGCTGAAGTTCATAAGAAACAACTGAAACAAAGACTAACGATTACAGTGAAGCATTGCCTCTGGCGCACTCACAAAATGGAGGGGGTGGAAGAGTATTGCAATGTCATGCAACACATAATATTTTCATATTAGACTACGGAGGCAAAAAATCAAGCATGGCAGGAAGACGTTTATAGAAACACTCTTTAGACGGGTACGTTTTGGCAAAACACAGTATAAATATAATACAACAGGCCTAAGTAAATTAGTCTATAGAGGTATGACTTTAATCCCAAGTTACCCTATCAAAGGAACCATGAGTATTGAAAGCTGCATAGCTTTCTCACATTGAAGTGCTATGTTCTCACAGGAGAGTAAACAAATATATGAAATTCTGTGCCAGGTGTACCTTTCCACCAAATTATTAAACACCGCCTGGGGAAGTGCTAATTCTGCACAAAATGCTGCCAGCGTGCACGTGATTGGCACGGACGCTGACGTAATAGGAGACGCGATAACATGAAATTCTCTGGGTATCCCTTACCACATGGTATTTAAAACCTTGGACCAAAGAAAGAAATTGTGTCAAATATGAATAAGCTATGCTGATGTTTTATGCAGATATATACAGAAATATCTAGTTTATTAGAGATAAACTAAATGTTTGATCTACCTCTGCAAAGTTGGAAAAAGACGTCCAATTTCTGTTTCAAAACAAAGATTTTTTGAAAGTATAGCATGTGAGCATCGTTACCTTGGCTATTTACGGTTTTACATACCACCCTAGCACTTGACCCTGATGACTTCAGATGTTCCTGTTAAAGGTGGCAAAGTACTTTAACATGTATACATGGATGTCATATGGGCTTCATAATGCACAATAAGAAACTGAAATAACTCTGTGTCACAACGCAGCACAATCTTAATTGTCTGCATACAGCTTACGAACTGAATGCTTATCTGCCCGGTGTGTAATTTGTATGAGAGATTTGAGTGAATGATCTTGAGGGGACTGTCATGGAACACCAGTAAGTACATGAAAGAAAGTCATGGCAATGTGATTCCACTTTTGTTACCTAGCCAAATATTTGTAGAGACGCACTACCTAGGGTGATATGAAGTGCATAGTGCATTAAAGGTACTGCAAAAACATGTCCAATTGCAAACACAATCGTCTTTTAGTTTAATGAATTATGACCAATACCAAAATAAATCTTACACTTTGCAATGGCTTTATAGATTTAGACAAAGGACAGAAGGACTAGAAACAAGAAAAAGTGGAACGCTGGAAAATGTGCAATGCACACATGGCTGACAGATTATGACAAATAGAAACATGCAGCTGACATGTTGAACAGGGAAATGCTGTAGCGAGATGACTCCGAAGAGAAACTCACAGACTACCCTACAATGACCACTTTACCACTGCCAGTACGGTAGCTATACAGCTACAAGTAAAGTCGCAACAACATGGTGACTGTTTCGTAGTGAAAAATAGCAGTAGTGAGTAAGGTGGTTTTTATGAAAACATTGCAATAACTATGTTATGGTAGAGCAAGCTAACAAAGTGGTTATTTTACACTACACTGGAAGACCCACTAACGTGGTCTTTTAGAACAAATAACAGGGATTGTTTTTCGAAGCAGTGGCAAGAAAGACACATTTTTTCCGTTTTTCTTCTTCTTCCAACTCTGTTAAAAATATGAAAGAAACTGCTTGGTCAATTGCCTCGAAATTGTACAAGGCCATTCCGGAGATCCTTAAATCCTCGTTTTTTTCAAACCGATGGTGCTTTGATTCTTTTTTATTTCTCATGCACGTCTGTGTATTTTGCTATTCTCTACTTCTCCCCAATCGCATTTTGGATTCTCTTCAAACTTAGTGGGAATGTACTTTGCTTGAGCTCCACTACAGTTAAGTTGTTCACCACTCAGTGCTGCTGGCATTTATTGATTCATAACGAATTTTCCAAATCACAAATTATATATATTAAGATGTTTATGTAATCATTGTTTCCATAGTGATAACAGGAAAGCTAAGCTATCTATGGTGGATCTTGGGCTTAGATTTACTAAGAAACACCAAAAGGAAAGTACCAATGAGGTTTCTTTCGGTGTTGTCAATTTTGATGACCTTGAGTGAAGTGGAAATTTAAATCTGACATACTGACTTATATCTTAGTTGCTAATTGTCCACCCTGGGTGGCTTTGATGGCCTACGTTCAATGTCACTGGACATTTTAATTCTTATGCTGATCTCTTGACCAACTCCAATGTGGGATATGGTAATGGTCCTAAACGAGGGCTAAACATATAGTTAATCTTTACGCAACTACCATGACATATGACCACTTTAGTGGATTTGGTGCTACGAGTTGTAATTTGAGAACTATTGGGCTATTGTTTTAAGTGGACAATTGGGAATAATTGAGCCAATACGTTAACATTTGCACATCATGATGGCCTTATAGACAGGTGATATTGATTAAATTTCGAAGGTCACAGGACTGCTTCATTCTATATATAAAATGTCAGCTGAGCATAGGACCAGCACTGTGGTCATGTTTGTCATTTTTGTGAAAAGTTTAAAAGGACTTTTTCTAAAACCTCTTTGATATTTGCTTTGAAACTGCATGTCAATATCTCTTATTCCGAAAATTAAATTTGTTCGTGGAATTGTGCTGAAATTTGTTCCATTTGAAATGATTTTTGCGCACTCTGTAGGTTTGAACTGCTCCTCCTAAACTGTTTGCGGGGTTCTTTTCACCCTTGGCCTGACGGTGGCTTTGCTTGATTTCCATTATATTTGTACAAAAGATGGTGCTAGATTTAATATCAATTTACATATAAAAAGGATAAGTAAGTAAATATCAGGAAGTTTAAATAAAGGATACCAGCACTATAATTTCTGTATTCGCCACAATATTGTCAGGTTTATCTTCAAATTTGGTGGCAATGTACTGATGACAGTTCCCATACTTTAAATAAAAGTTTAATTTGCATCACATTCACTGAGGAGACAAGTTCCCATTGATTACTGTTTGTTCATATGTCAATGGGTAAAGCAATGCAGGTGCACATTACCAGAACGTCTTTCAACCTTGCCTTAGTTCAGAAAAGTTTAACACACACCTACAGACACAGCTGAAGATACAGCTACAGACTCAACTAGACACACAGCCACAAACACAGACAGACACAGCTAAACACACAGCTATAGACGTAGCTAGACACACAGCCACACACCAACCTACAGACACAGCTACACACACAGCCACATGGGGCTGCAGGCAGAGCTAGACATACGACTACAGACACAGCCACAAACCCACCTACAGAAAAAGCTAAGCTCACAGCTATATATATATATATATATATATATATATATACCTAGACACACAGCTACAGACACAGCCACACACCTTCCTATACTTACAGCTAAGCGCACAGCTACAGACACAGCTAGACAGACAGCTAGAGACACAGCTAAACACACAGCTACAGACAAAGTTACACATACAGCTACAGACACAACTAAACACATAGCTACAGACACACATGCATCATAAGCCATGGGTGTGTGACTAACTAGTATAGATCTCTAGGTCCATTATCTAGATCACAGTAACAATTCAGATACCAAACCTTTAGTTTATAACTTCTTGGATCCTGTTTCACGAAACTACACACAGGTACATATCATGATTATACTAAATATTGCGATGTTGTTCAAGCTAGGTCACTGGGTCATGTAAATCAGTCATGGTGCCATCTCCATGTTTTGTTCTTTTGTAGACTATAGTTTCCTTTTGACTTGACATCATAAAAGTGCGTTGAATTCGAAACTTCAGTCATATTGGTTCATCGGACCCAAAATATTTTATACAGCACAACTTTCTCACTGAATCATGTCTAAATCACACTAATATTTATGGATTATAAACAAAATGTGCTCTGATGCTATTTGATGAAGTCTTCTTCAGAGGTGAATTCGCCTACCGTATGTGGTAAGTCATAAAACCAGATCGAGTATCTAGGTTACAATGATATACGCTTACAATTTGCGTCCGTCATGAAAAACTTTTTCCTTTAACTACGCTTTTCAAACTTGACATACAAATATATCAGCTCAAAAGGCACAGGCTTCGTCATTTTTCCTCACTGGATTAATCTGAACCTTATGGTCTTTAAAAAAGTACCAAGAATTATTACTGTTTGTTTTGGGATGTGAAATGCTTGAACTGTTGTCCAAACAGGTTCAAGTACCTTCAAAGTTGAGAGACAGCTACAAAAAAATAAGCCTACATGTAACAAAGTTCTGATATGTTTTTATAAGTCATGTATATATAGCTCTATGTTAAATCTGTGAAACAACCAGTATTTTGGTAAGCCTGTAAAAAGTTGAAGCAATATTTGTATAAGGTAAGTACAATTCTATATCTTTCACAAAAATGGTTTTGCCTGCACAGAAATTAACTCAGAAAGTGAGTTTTGTCGAGATTTCATACTTCGTTTAACACCCTTTTCAAATACTTATATCTTTAAACTGTTTGCATTGACACTTATAAATCAACGGACCTGAAAAGGTGCTTCATGCTTATAAAACACGCACACAGCCTCGCCAGTTTTATATTACATAAGTAGTTTGGGAGGATAACACTACCTCAGAGGTAGGCCCGAAAAAGCATTTGAAACTTTTCCTCTTTCAAATATAACATGTAAGACGATAAAATAAGAGTGTGACAATATTCCTTTCATCAAGGCTCAACATATCTGCAACGATCCGTATCAACTTCTTATTTGTTGAGAACTGGAAACATTGTAGGTTGCCTGTGTATGCGCTAGGATTACATGTGAATAATACGATACCATGTTCCGAAGAGTTCCATCTTAAGTTACCATAGACTGATCAACATGGTAACCTAATGTCAATTAGTATGAAAAATACATATATGCACCATACTGGTTCTTTTCGTAGAAATTTGATCCCATCAGTTTAGACTCAAAGACTTACACCATGCAGTCTATTCAAGGTGGCAATACTTCGCATGTTTCTTGCGTTTTAAATAAGTTGTCCGAAATGTAAACCACACACGCTGGATAAATAAAGTATGTATGTATTTGAAGCGATAAGAGCGAACCATGTGTTGCTTTCTTGTTCACTGGAGGCTTGTTTGTGGATGACATGATGACGTCAGCACTATATGTGACCTTCTCTTTGGTACTCCCAGGGTGTTTGGATTCTGACAGTGTGTGTACACGTCATGCTCCCGGTTGGCTAACAGGCTACTCTCACGGATAAGCGTTGGAAGTTCACTAAAGCCAGGTCGTGTGGGTTGATGGGTTATTGAATTCCAGCAGGCGCTGCAGCAGTCCACAGCAGGGGTACTGTGACGCTTATTTAGATCGCACATATTACCCGTGAACACACAGGACAGCGTCTGTCATGGCACAGCGTTGAACTACATGGATTATCCAGTTGCTACATTTTTGGCAAATTTGCAGCAAAAAAGTCATTGCCTTGAATACTTGATTGTTTGTTTTGTTTGTCTGATTTTGATTTTGTTTTTGTTTGGGTTTTTTGTTTTTGTTTTTTGTTTTCGTTTCGTTTTGAGTTTTGTTTTGTTTAGTTTTGTATTTTTGGTTTGTTTGTTTGTTTGTTTGTTTGTTTTTTTGATATCACAAATTGGCTTGGTTTAAGAAAGATCAACTGCAAGCAGTTGATAGTATTCTTTCATCCAAATTTTTCAGGTTCAATTTCTCTAAAATTACGAAGCATTGAACTATCATGAACACATAATGCTGGCACGTCCAGTATATCAAGTATTAGAAAATTCAATACGTTTATGATGATAACCCCAGCGTAACCTGGGTAAGTTTTCATGACATATATAATGGCTAATTTTCGGCAGTTTTAATATTCCGTCACCCTGAGAGTTTAACAGTGAAGTATGAAGAGTAAAATTGGTATCGTATCTTTGCGGTTTAGAAGGTGACTTGTGTGTAAAGCAGGTCAACCATCAATGAAAATTCCCACCGTGTATCTCTTCATGGATTGTATGCTTTACAAAAACTTTAACTGGAAGTTAGTGTACATGTGTATTCATATTCAAATAGCCACGATCATGTTTTGCAAGTTTATTCATCCATCAAACAGAAAGTTTCATAACACTTTAATTAGCTAGGATACACAATAATGCCATGCATACATACATAAATACATACATACATACATACATACATACATACATACATACATACATACATACATACATACATATACACATATAAATACATACATACATACATACATATATACATACATTGGATGTACAATAGTACCATACATGCATACACACATACTGTATGAATCATTAGTATGGTAGAGGCATTTCTGGGATGAAATGTATTGTGTTCCACAATCACCCGAACAGAACTTCAACAACACATTTTGGGCCTGTGCCCTTCTGTATTCATTCATTATGACTATTTTGGACAATGGGCAGACCCACTATAATTTGGAACTACAGGATTTGTGGTCACATAATTCGTTCCTTTAGATTAAATCTGATGCAGAACTATATTTTAATGAGGTTACAGTAATACAGAAACACAAATAAGATATCGCAAAGACACGCTTCAAGTGAAGAATTGGCTCGGCCAAGAACGGCCTAAGTTTTTACACAAGTGCGCATTACTCGATCTGGGAACTCCACTGAATTACTATGACCAATATTTTTGTATGGAAAGTCTTATGACAAAATTATCATGGTTTTTGGTGAAATGAGGCTCAATGCATGAAATACATATAGTGTGACATAGAAAAGTAATGTTTAATGATAGATCCAAATGCAACAAAAGTCCTCCATTCCTCATCAAGAGTTGTCTGTTTGCCACTTTGGCTGGATCAAGTATGCTCGGGACAAGCAGCACCTTATCACCAATCACACCCCGGACGAGCCAGGAATGTATGGAATGAGGGATTCGAGATACATTGGGATAGGTGGGATATCTTTAATCACAATATGACATCAACGTAGCAGCTGCCGATCGTAAAGACGACTCCAATGCTGATACACGTACACGAGACATGCCAAACGTAAATATCTTTCTACATATTTGAGGGATCGTTGTCTTGGAAAATTTTTGCATGGGTTTATTCTCTTCCAGTGATGGTGCATCGATACCGTTTTTGGTATAATCTGCTTGCATATAGTCTTCTTTTCAATTTTAATTTTTACGTCCATAACCGTTCAACAGTTCATACAATTTTGCAACTAAAGGTACTGTGTGATGTGTTCAGTAAGGTGCTCTGTCTGCTGGTTATATACATGAAACAGAAACTGGAAAGCCACTACAACAACAACCCTAACATGATCTCAAACAGCAGTGCATTACATTTTAATGTAATATTGTCAAACTTGCGTATTATAATCTGTGTTCGTAACCGTCAGGGAGACATTGAGTAACGTAAAAAGTAAAGCTAACAATAAAACAACACAAATAGGCATGTTATATATGAGGCAGACACTATTTTGGGCATACACAGCTCTTATCCTGATGACCAGGAAAACAACCAAATGTACAGGAAACATAGTAGCTCGGTCGTTCGACATCAGAGGCGTCATAACTATCCATTGGTAATAGTCAAATCACAATCGAATCAATGGTAAATATAAAAACCAGTGAAAATATAAAAATAGTGCAATTCATGATATGCACCTTAACAAAATTGGATTCCGGGTGTGAAACAGTGTAACAATTCTATAATATTGTAGCAGTGAATTTTAGAACGTAAACACCAGGTAGACTCATATAACACAAAAGGCGAACTGGACACAAGTTAAACATGAAAAACTACATCTGCTATGGCTAGAAGAGAAAGAATACGCTCAAATGATGGTGTAGCTAGGCCGTCATTCTGCCAAACTGCGCTCCGCCGCGTAAATGATGAGATCACTTCCCAATATATATATATATATATATATATATATATATATATATATATATATATATATATATATATATATATATATACATATATATATATATATATATATATATATATATATATATATATATATATATATATATATATATATATATATATATACACATATATATATGCAATAATTGAAGCTGCGGCTTGTATTAGAATTCATTTCATTCTTTACGAAATTGAAGATGATGAGGTCAGGGTGCGTCTTCTCATAGAGAGTTTTCCCCGACCTGATAAGCTAATATTATGGTAGCTTCATAAGTAGACATACCATGAACACATAACGTCATAAGATCACCTAATAATAGAACGGTTGCATTTCAATATAACTACTTTTCATTGATAAAAGTGCCACAGACAGAAAAAAAATAACAACATGCCTCTGTAATATTGATAAAATGACATAAAAATGATCTGCGAGTCCTGCAGATAAAACTCAGAAACTGTTCATTTTGACTACTTGAAATTAGCAGCCTGAAGTCGGGGTGCTCTTTCTATTAGGGTTTTTCTGTTGAACATTTTTTCTTCACAATTATGGTATCCGAGAACAGAATCAGTGCAAATAAAATTTTCAAAATAAAATATCTCCTCTTTCATTAATAATTGAATGTTATTTTGTGGGCCATTTGCGTGGATGTAACGTCCTTTGACGTTCTGTGTTGGCCAAGGAACTGTATTATATTGCTGCTCCCTGAAAACGAACGTCTTTTCGAGGGCTAGCGATAAAGCATTGCATCTGTGACAGGCGTAAAAGCTATGAAGTGAAACAAATGATTCAACTGAATGTTAAAGAAGCTTATGCCACTTTTCCTAAATGATCTGATGCCAAGTTATTTGTCTACATACTATGGAATATATCTAACTGATTCCCTATCACTTTCAAAACAAAAAACAAAAACAAAAAAAAACCCCTAAATCTGATGGCCTACTTCTACTGTCAACAAGACTTTGCGCTTTGGTCATTTAACATTGACTTCCCACTGAAGGGAAGTCAACACTTTTCCTAAAGCACCATGATCCTGTTGCAAGCCAAGCATAGAAACAAAACTGTTCTAACTCTACGTTTGATTTCCATAGCACCCTCTATGCACCTGTTGGTCAGGATTTGAAATTCATTTGACTGGTACGTACCCCCGAAATCTTTTAAATGCAATAGTATGCTAAAACATTCTCAGCTATTCAAATATACATTTGAATACCAGATAATCAATCCATTGGAATGCATTCACCCATGCCATTTTGATTTTTTCCATTGTGTATCCAAGAAAACGTATCGAAGGGGAATTTCCGTGTTCTTGCACACATAAAGTGTGATTATGTGATGCAATACAATACAGTACATTACAATCAGTCTTTACTAGACTTTAACAATGCAGCATTTTGATACTTCTTCGCATACGTGAACTTCTATAGGCTGACATTTGCATATAATGGCTCAGATCCTTAATATATTTTCACACATCTAGCAGACTTTATAAAATACGGAAATGCGGAAGAAATGCAGGGAATGTCGATTGCCGAATAAAATAAAAGCCAAACTGAGATTTTATGTGGCATAACAGACACCAAGGGGAGCAATACCACGTGAATTTCTTGAGGCAATGTCGGGTTCTCTCCGGGGGTGTCCTCTAAACTCTTTGCGGAAATTCGCAATCAGGGTACCATATGCCCAAGAAAACTTAAATCAACGCTTCCTTAAAAGCGCTGTCTTCCATACATTTCAAGGTACTTGTGGTTTCCTGTTTCCTAAACTTCAAACGTATATATTCTGTGCCTCTAGGATAGCCACGGCCCTTGCTCTCATCCCCACACGTACCCCCAAGACAGCCTTGACAGTTTCTAAGGTAAGTGGATTTGCAAAGACGCTGCGAGATGTGTTATTTACCAAGTTGTACATCCTATGTAGATCGGCACAGCACCAATCATCTATTTTTAACATAATGCGTCTTAAATACCTGGATAAATGTCACTACACCTCAACCGTCTATTGCCCCCAAAAGTTGAGACAAGACCAACACGCATATTATCCGAATTTCCTGAAAATGTTTCCCTGTGTTGGATGGCACTGGAATGCAAAGCTTGTAACCTAATATTCCTCTCTATTTAAAAAATTGAGATTTTGGGGGAGTTTATGCCCACAGAAGACAGTTGCTCATAAGATATTTTTCCAGAGTCATCACGACCCAGTTCAAGGTCAAGAAGGATCGGTGCAATATGTGGATAATTTTGTGTTCCAATGCTGAAGTGAAATATTTAGAGACCAGCACAGAAAGGTACCTGGTTAATAATGTATGTAGCTGTCAGTTCTTAATAAACCTTCACCATGTGATAATACAAGACTTTGGTATAATCTGCTTCAGCCATTTAACCCTCAGATAAAAGTTTCATATGTTTGTTCCATTATGGCATTATTGACAATTGATAATTGTCATTGTATACTGCTCAGAGTACACTTGCTATATTCCTACTCTATAAAACAAAATATGAATAAATGTCCAGTATTTTATGATAAATGTCCCTGTATTGTTACCTTGGTGACTGATGAAGAGACAAAATGAAATATGCTGTTATATATACGTCGGAATTAATTGCATCATCATCATCATCATCATCATCATCATCATCATCATCATCATCATCATCATATTATTATTATTTTCATTATTATCATTATCATTATTGTTATTTGCTTACAGAATCAAGGACATATATAATTGGATCTGAAACTCTTTTACGCTGACGCCTTTGATATTCTTCAAGTTGGTAAAATTAAACCTGCAAGTACGGGTACGTGGACGTCAACGAAAGAAAATAGCCTTTCATTAAAGTTGATACATTGCATAACATTGACTAGAATGTTATAGTAAAGCACATGTAACTAAATCCACGTTGCTGTTTTCCAAGATATTTCGGGTTATGTTTTTTTTCCACATCAAATTTCAATTGATCACTCACAGCTTTATATTTGATATATCTTCAGGTTCTATGAGCAGAAACTTAGATGATGAACACTGCAGAGAGGACTTTGTGGAATCTACTAAAAGAAGAAGCAGCTTGAGCAGAAGAACCGAGATATATACAGAGCAGCAGCTGACAGTAACCTGACAAAAACACTACAACATAAGTGAAATACACTGTAACTTGATTACAACGGCACCCACATATCCAGTTTGTTTACTAAACGACACACATTTTGAAGGACTTTTTATTTGATTAATCTATCTGACATGTTCAGTCATCTGGCGTTTTCTTAAGCAAGCAGAGTGTGTCATTATAACGAGTTTTCACTATAGTAAAGTACAAATTAATTATCGTTGATGACTTTTCGTCAAAGTCTACTCAAAATATGTTTTGCATGTTTTTGTCACCATCGGTCCGCCCACTCTCTTTAAAAAAAATGGCCCCGATAAAGCTTTTCAGTGCACATCCTGATTGCATTGCACCAAAAACCTGCCGACCAAAACTGTTAGCTCTGTTGTCTCCAACTTAGCACAGAAAACGTTAAATTGAATCATTATACACGTACCATTAAAAATTGTTAACTTTGAAAGCGAGGTGAATCCGCCTGTTTGCTCATAGCGTTCCCACACGGAAAGCAGCATAAATTTGATTCCAGATGTTATAAGCAAAAAGAACCTTCAACATAAAGAAGCTTGACTATAGTGCAGCAACTGCTAAAGGGATCAATGCATCAAGGAGTTATTTCAACATACAAAATATTTTGCAGAACTGTCATTTGTGAAGTATATCTACAGGACTTTTGAAAGGTACATTTTATGAATTGCTGTAATAGACCAAATCATAAGAAAAGAACCCGATAACAAAGCGAATGTGATAGAACTGTGAATTAGCAATAAACATGAAGACGATTGACCAATGAAAATTCTACACATCATGATTTTTGGCTGTGGAAATAGGAAAAACACTCATCGTTAAAAGGGAAGTGAACACCAATCTTAATAATAACTGTGCAACAGAGCCTCAACTCTAATTAAGTTTGACGAGATTTTTGTGAATTGTTCATATATTGGTATTTATTTGTGATACAAACAATATTTAGCTCCAAAAGGGCTGATAAGCAATGTCAAGGTGAAATGAAAGTATCAACATTCTGTGTTTCCTGGAATAGCTTACAAACATATCGGTAGATATATAAACTACTTTTAAGAGGTTTTCGAAGTGCTGTGGGCCATTGCTCCGACTTCGAAATTATATTAGAGGTGTATTTCATAAATTGTCGGTCTGTGGAAGTGCCCTACCGTGTCAATGTACAAGCCACACCTGCTATAACATCACCTTGGGTCCTTGGTCAACCTTTTTTGGGGTTGTCCCGATGGCCTAGAGGTCAGCGTGTTGGACTTTCCCATACAGGTCGACATAAATTTATCGTATTTTTCACTTAACTTGCAGACGTTTAATGATTCACTATATTCAATTTCGATTAACCCAACGCCCACTATCACATTTCCAAGATAACGTATTTTATATCTGGAATTTTGGTTTTGAACCGCATATTTATATTTTCTGTTTCCTATTACGTATCTACAATTAAATTTTTCTATTTTTTTTGATAATTCACAGAAGTATTATGCCGCCGACTGAACATTATGCAGGGTTTCATGTTTGGGTACCCTTAACGTTTAAGTAATTATGACCAGAAGCATGGAACAAGGCTCTATGGATCTGGCCAAAACGTATTTTCAGCCATCATGTGGTATTTCCTTAAAATTGAGTGGTGGTGGGGGGGGGGGGTTATTTATCACAGTAAGGCCAAATGGCAAAATGCTTTTCATTTAAATCATATACAATAAAAATTGTTCAGTTTACGGGTATTTTACGTTGTAAATGGCATAGTTTGCCAAGGGTTGCTTGTTTTCTCAGTGTGTACCATTGATTTGCAAGAGTCGGCAGACATCTCACTGATGCAAAATACTGGCTTGTATGCCATAGACGGGGAATTTTGTCCGGCCTTTTATAAAAAAACAATACTTCGTTACTCTTAACGATGATTGTTCAATTTTTCCCCAAATTGAATGAAAACTGCAGACGAGCCCTGTCTAAATAGCAGACCCCACGTAAACAGCTTTGTCGGGGATGGATGGAGCTCAGCTGCAATGGCCTCTAGAAAACATTAGGAGGGCGAGCTCAGTCGCCAATAGCCTCTAAACAGTGGGCTGGTGGAGCTTAGCTGGCAATGGCTTCGAGGAATCAGTGAGCGGGTGGAGCTTAGCTGCCAATGGCCTCGAGGAAACAGTAGGCAGGTGGAGCTAAGGAGTCAATGGCCTCGAGGAAACAGTTGTCGGGTGGAGCTAAGCTGCCAATGGCATCGAGGAAACAGTGGGCGGGAGAGTTATTTGCCAATGGACTCCAGGAAACAGTGGGCTGGTGGAGCTTAGCTGCCAGTGGCCTCCAGGAAACAGTGGGCGGGTGGAGCTTAGTTGCCTATGGCCTCCAGGAAACAGTGGGTAGGTGGAACTTAGCTGCCAATGGCCTCCAGGAAACAGTGGGCAGGTGAAGCTTAGCTGCCAATGGCCTCGAGGAAACAGTGGGAGGGTGGAGCTTAGTTGCCAATGACCTCAAGGAAACAGTGGGCCGGTGGAGCTAAGCTGCCAATGGCCTCGAGGAAACAGTGGGCGGGGGTTATTTGCCAATGGACTCCAGGAAACAGTGGGCTGGTGGAACTTAGCTGCCTATCAATCAATATGTCACCGGCAATCGTTGGCTTGCGTTCTATGGCGTCAGGGATACTGAGAGCGATTCAGATGAACGAAGTGTACAGGAGAGCAAGACTTGAACATCTGATATCATTAACTTGCTTGTCACAATCATCAGCTGCTTGATACAGCGGCCTTAGCGAGCAACACAGTCAGTAAACTGTCTATACCAATTGTTACTAAGCCATTTGAAATAAACTTGTTCCTTCCCTTACAAATATCTTTTTTTTTTCATATTCCAAAAAGCACGTACGGTGCGATTAAAGTTTCGTATGCTCTTGTATGGAAAACTGGGAATGTCAAATCATTTTAGTTACGTTATTTATAACTATATTGTGTTTATTAAGATGTGAAATTGAACTGATTTGTCTGCCATAACTACGTCCCTTACTGCTGTGAAATATCGCTTGTCCATCCTTATCTTATTATGTTCTTACTGTGCATCGTGATCTTTTCTTCTCTATTTCTTATAAGTCTTTTATTTTTATCATACATTCATATCTGTTATCTTTGCCATATATCCCTATGTTTTGTTTTTAAATTGCACAACTTTGTCTTCCACATCTTCTGTGCACTTGAGGACGATTTTCATCTTGTATCACTCTTAAGGTCATGCAGAGGGAGGCCTGCTCTTACTTCTATAAGTTTCAGTACATTGTTTTATATCTTCAGTTGATATATGTATAAACCCGACCAATAAATTAGATTTTAGATTTCAATAAATATACCAGAACAGTTTCTTTTTTTAAGATCTTGCAGGTAAAATCGGTTCATCTGGAGTCAGTAGTATGAATATTGATAATGTGACAAGAAAAAGTGAATAAATTGTTAGCTACATTATCACCGGCAGGCACAGGGTTGAAGTGAATAACCTGCTCAGAACAACTGGCATCGTTTTTGCGCTGCTTAATTCAACATGGATGTTGGTTTAATTTAATGCAAAGAGAAATGGACACATTGTAGAGACGTTTCAACCATCATCAGACACACGCTATTTGCAATAAGTGTCTGTACACACACATACAACTCTCTCTCGCGCGCGCAAACACTCGTTTGCAACATATGGTATATCCACAAATGTTAAAACTAAAATGGACCACCGGCAGCAAAATCGGATTGGCAGACAGTAAATAAATGTACATTATACTGCAACAGAAACGTATGTACATAACAGCTGCTACGCATGTGAAAATTGGGACGATTTATTATCAGTATGGTAACAGTGGTGCGTTGTGGGAGGTAAAAATGATATTAACCAACTTTTATAAATGTCCAATTTTGGAGGTAGAGAGCGCAGCCAGTATGCCTATTCTACGATGGTTATGCTGTATCGTGGCCAATGGCAAGATACATGTTAGAGTTTACACGTCAGAACAATGATACCAATTCAATCTGGATTCAGCTTTTGTCCAATTAATGGTAACCGCAACTTATACACACAGCCTATACGACACTAACAGATTATAAGCCTCAACTAACCAGTGCATATGTAGAAAACAAACCAATTACAGTGTTGGAGGATTTTATCTGAACATACTGAATATTAATGCAGATACAGACGTGTGGCCAGAACTGATTGAAAACTACCAAATTAAAACAAGTAATAACTAAAAACTACCAAATTAAAACAAGTAATAGCCTACTAGAGTGACTGAGACATAATCCACACTCGTGGATCATGTTTTACAAGACGCCTAAATAAGGCTAGAGCTACCAAAGTTCCTTATACCGGGCTCAGTGATCACTTTCCCCCATCCCGCTCATGATAGTCAAGTTTATGATGATAGGAAGTTAATAGAATTTGAAACATCCAAGCTTGAACCAAATACACAGTTTACAATACCAGAGATCTCTAAGGACTAGGTAAACGGACAACTGAGGCATTTAGAACCTGTAAAAGTAACCGGTACAGATATTATCAGTGCAACAAATTCCAAAATAAAAAATCTGCCCAAGTTCTAAATAATCTTCTAGCCAAAATTTCCAACACAATTATAAAACCCGAAAGGATCCCTACAGCCTGGAAAACAGCACGAGCGTCGCCCATCTATAAACGTGTGAGCAAAGTATACAAAAATAAGTACAGACTAATATCTGTCTTATGCACGCTAAGCAGGATCTTAGAGCGCCACGTTCACGACAGCTTCTACAAATACCTTTCAGAAAAAGGTCTTTGATATATTGCACAAAATGGCTTCAGAGCTTATCGCTCATGCGAAACAGCAACACGGCCAGTGAATATCTGGACTCAGAACTTGGATCGTGGTCTCATTGATGGTGTTGTGCTACTTGACTCACGGAAAGCTTTCGCCCTTGTAAATCTAGATATTATTAGATATAAATTAAAGACCTACCAATGTAACCCAACTACTTTAGCCTGGTTTAACAGCCACCTGCTTGGCAAAAAGCAATATACATCCTTCAAAGGGAAGCAGTTGGCAAAAAGTCCTGTAACTCATGGTGTCCCCCAGGGCAGTATTATGGCGCCCCTGTTATTCATTTTATTTAAGAATGACCTTCCATTATACACAGATTCAAATATAACAGCTGACCCAGACATACTTACCTTGGAACTGAATTGAATGTGCAGGTTGAAAACATGCACACCTGGGGTCACAACATCCGGATGGCAGCCAACGCACAAAAACCTGAGTGGATGATCATAACAACACAACAGAAACTGGCTACCCTGCCGAAAGACCACCTGTACGTAACATATAATGGAGTAAGGTTGAATCACAAGCGCATGAAACAGATCACTTGCCAAGTGAGCTCATTGCAGACCCCTCCCCTGCCCTCCACGACTTGCACCGCATGTCAATTGGGAGGCCTTTGTTACCAATTATATGATATTTGTGTATTTTCGTCCAGAACTACTTTCCTGGTAGTCTTTACCATATTCCGTGGCCCAAACTCTCTACACTCCATAAGCTAACATGTCACTGTCTAACCTATATATATATATATATATATATATATATATATATATATATATATATATATATATATATATATATATATATATATATTGCCACGTTTCTCTGTACAATGTTGACACAGGCTGTTTTAGCGCGCAAATAAATTAAATGGTCTTCAGTGGCTGACTATTCAGAACAAGTTTCAGAGGCTGTACCCGTACATGTCTCTCTGAATACTGGCTCCTTGTCTGAGCTAAATATTTAGCAAAGACAACCCACATAATAATGAAAAAATATATGAACCTGTCAACGCATTAACTAAATAAGTGAAACTTTGCTTATAAACGCAGAGCATCAATATAAATAAAGAATACATGTCAAACCAAACTTAATAAATTTGTATAGTACAAGTTCAGATAAGAATAATTTGACATACCTTGAACCAGTATGTGCCCTTTCTGGCTGGAAAGCTTACCTTAGTTAAACCACCCGGCAGTGTGTAACTGACGTGGAAACAAACTGGGCCATTATATTCTGTCCCAGTGATTATAAAGTAAGTATATACAGCTACACAACCTGTACAGATCGAGGGAACTTCTAACAAGTAATGTAACAATGGACATTCTGCACCACAAATGTAAAACAAACTCCATCATGACACCTACTCCTCAATTTGAAAGTCTCAAACAATAAAGCTTTATTTCGCTGCCAGCCCTGAGTTAATGTTTCAACATGATGTGCTACGTTTGTGACATATGAATAAGTACTGTTAAATTTGAGTAATTTTTGACAATGAATAAATATGTACGTAGGCATGTCAGAAAAGAATAAAGGTCCTTAGCATTTAAGTCAAGGGCATGTAATCAAAATGTAATCTTTCTTAACTTGCTTAAGTACAATTAAGTTGTAATTATCGCTGGGCAGCTGCTCGCTACCGACAGCCCATGGGGGGTTTTACCTGACAGAAAACAAGTAAGCCTTATATGTCTTACATAAAAACCTGCCGGTACTTTCGGACCTGTATCTAGTAGTGGGGCAACCTTCTCCACTAAGCCCCAACTTTGACTCAGTGAGGGCTCTTGGCTCATGTGCCCAGTGCTGCTATTTAATTCATAGCCTGTGAGTGCTTCAGTGTCTGATAGGGCTCACCGCCGCTAACAACTGGAAACTGTAAGGCATTGCATTTGCATTTTTGGGGTAATGCTCATACTGGAAAAGTCGCTATCATATATATTTTACATCACATTCATTCGACAGATCAACTGTCTGCTAAAACTAACTACACATATATTTTGGATACCCACTAATTTTCAAAATTGAGGATTCTGCACCCAATGGTTCCTAAATTGAGGATAGTATTGGGACGATCTTGGTGTGTGTGTGTGTGTGTGTGTGTGTGTGTGTGGGGGGTTATAATATATAAAACCAAAAGTACATATTTTGCAAATATTTCAGAGCATCAATAATGATATGATATAGGCAGTGGGCGCGATTCACTCCGATATCAAAATCAAATGTATTTTTGTGCAACTGCCCAGCAATGCATTGTGCTATGTTCAAAATAGCGCTCACCAACGTGCATGATTTTTCGGCTCAAGGTATAGTGTTGCATTTGGATTTTTCACTAACAATTGTAACTGCTTCTGACACAACCCAGCAAGCAGATTTAAGGTAAGATAGTAAGGCATGTTTAAAAGTATTTTAACCACCGTTTGCCCTGATAACTCAGAGAACGGACACTTGGAACCCAGCAAAATTTTACGATAACGATCACCCAACAACTGGGGCTATGCTGTCTCACCGAACTACTATAGCTATGCAGTTATGCAGTTTCCCTGGCCCAAGTTACCCTCCAGACAAGTTGAAATAAAATTATATGTTTGAGAAAAAAAGGGTCGCGACGGCCACTTTTTCGGTAAAATCTTTCAAGCAGGATTAATCATTTTTTATTACAGAGGGGCGGCTTTAAACTATTTTTATTTATGTTTCATAAAATTTATTTCGGGTCGGGCCCTTTTCAGTAGGGTCGATCAGTTTGGTTTAAACATATTTTTTCAGTAAAAAAAGCTATTGGAAAAGAGGGCGCAGCCCTATATGAATCCCTTTCGCAAGACAAAGTGAAAGAGAAGTGCACACACGATACAACAATGAAACGCCATGATCAGAATGAACACTACTGCACACACTCAGAAAGAACGGCAATGCCACATAATAAGAACTGTTGACAAGGCAAAACGTCAAGAACAGGGAAAAATAATGGGGTATGCCATCATAAAATACTACTACTTTACCACCCGTAATAAAAACCATTTGTAAAAGTCATGTAACTGCCCCAGCCCTACCTGTGGATTTGATGTACGACTCTACAGGGTAGAAATGTTTTCGTTTTCTGGAAAAGTACAATTTTCAGAGCCAGATAATACAGTTTGCACTATGAATGGAGCAAAAGGAATTACTCTATTTTGCAATCTACATCGTTCCACTATAAATTTCCACATTTGAAAAAGTAATGGAAAACATCCTCATTTGCAGCACCACAGAAACACCTTGGTGAGTCAGCCAGACCATTTTTAAGTAAATGTGCTTTGAGCATGCTACACTTCATAAGTAAACGGGCATGTAAAACCGCTACTTTTCAAGACCCAATGTAAAATAGTGGACAAACTTTAGGCTTATTTTGATTTAATTAAATTTTAGATTGGTCTAGCAACTCGGCATCACGAGTGGCAGGTGGCAAACCGTTCCAGAGCCGACCAGCTGAAGGAAAATAAGGATGCATTGAATAAGTTAGTTCGTGCCCGAATTAAAGACAAATTGCATCCAAATCTCATATAATACCTGTTTCGTTGCCGGACGGAAGTTGGCAATAAATCTGTTAAATATTGAGGTACATCACCCTTGGCAATTTTATAAAACACAATTAGTTTCCTTTTGCTACTTCTGTCCGACAGTTTTTCGAAACCAGATTCCTGATAAATTTTATCGTGACTCGCTCCAGATCCTCGCAGTCGCTACTTGTATACCCCACCCGACAGACATGTACTCTAAAAATGGCCGTATAGAGGAGAACCAAAGAGTTTCCAGATATTTTTTGCTTAAACGATATTGTAAATGTTTAAAAATGTTACCATGTTCATGCCTTTTGTGTTTAACTTATGAATATGACTTGCCCAGCTTAAGTTAGATCGTATTTATAATCCCAAGTGCTTATGTGCTGGTTCATTCTGTAAATATTTTTCAATTAAAACAAAGGCCGGATGAAGACGTGGAGGCCGTTTCCTTGATAAAATCATACTACTGGTTTTAGAAGGATTACATGAATCTAACCATTTGTACGCCCTGTTTTCTGCTTCATGTAAGTCAGAAGTCAATGAATTTGCTGCAACTGCAAGATCCTCGACAGTGATAAAAAGAACTGCATCATCGGCAAATAATCAGATGGAGGAATTTACAACAACACGTTGCTGTCTACCATCTAGATAGTCGGCAGACCAGCTTAGTTGACGACCATCGACACCTGCATTATGTAATTTAAACAATAAACTTGAGTGGTATACATGATCAAAGGCCTTGGTAGTGTCATAGAATACAGAATACAATTCTGACTTCCTTCTGAAGGTCCACATTCTCGCAAAAGTGACGGTACAGGTAAATTAGTTGATTAACTGCACTATCCCCAGGAATAAATCCTGACTGATATTCGGACAAAACAACATTGTCCCGGAATCATATAAAAAAAAATGAGGACCACTTTCTCAAAGAATTTGCTTTTTCTTTTTTCTTTTTTATTTCTTTTTTTTTTCAAACATGTTTATTTATTCTGGATCACCTAATAGTATACATCGAGATGCTAAAAAACAGGCTCTCCAGACATAGAGAGACACACAGAATATATACAATACACACAGGACAATACAATTCACGAAATGCTTTGTAGGTGCCACTCATTGTTACAATAATATTGAAAAATATACACTTTCCTGAATGCTATGAAGTAAATACTCACAAGCAGAGACAGGTCGATTACAAGAATAAGTACAAGTTATTGATCCAGAAAAATCCACTATGTCACTGGCTCGGTAACCAAAAAAAAAAAAATGATGACAGTCTTAGCCATAAACCGTATACAGACAGGATCAACATGGTAATCAAAATATGAATCGTCTGGAGTCAGAAATGAATTTTTGGACAGCATCGAAGAATTTAATGTTAAGGTTTGCAGAAGACTACAAGACTAGGATTCACACCTGGAGCTAGAATGTAACAAACCGTTTTTAAAAGGGATTTCCTCGGAACTGAATAATAGGGACATTCTAGG